>JAWPHD010006019.1:0-151899 GCA_037043455.1 Cyrtodaria siliqua
ATAAAGCATGTGTCAATATGTTAATATCTAATGTTTTGTAAATGTTCAGTTGTTTATTCGTTGTTTAGTATGTATACATTTCACAGTAATAATGTTTTAAGCAATCAAATCCAAACTCATTTCGAGTACTTTCGTCATACATCACTATATGCAGCATACACAGCCATAAACTTGCTACTGTTTTGTCACCTGTGATCTTTAATGTTTCCTCGGACAAATATTATAGTATTCATCGCATTATTAATGATTCGATGTACTTATTTGTAATATGGAGATAAATTTACTTTTGATTTTGATTGTAGGAATAAGCGTAAAGTATTTTATTATCTTATTTCGTAATGATCGACCGACCGAAAATAAATTAAATATGATTAAAGCGCGCTCGGAGTACAAAAAAGAGGTGAGACAATTTCATTACCGATAAGGAATAAAAATGACCAATCGATTATTAAATGCTCAATATAAAATGTAAAACATTACTAGTTTCGTTAAATAAGCCAAAAAACCTATCGACTGACAAGTTTGAAGAGTATTTCAAATCAATAAATAATCATAGAGACCCACTTTTTCAAGCAGATGAAGATATAATTTATTTTAATAATCGATTTTTTAACTCCGAAATACAAAACATGTTTGACTAATTTAATATTCCTATTACACAATCCGAAATTAGGGGCAAACGTCAAACAAATAGGTCAAGGCCGGTCTGGAGGCCCCGACAGGGTATTAAATGAATTCTTTATACACGGTATAGATACACTTGTTTCATATTTAAGACAATTTGTTTAATATAATAATGGATACTGGGTACTTCCCGGACACATGGATGTAAACGATGTAAACAATTTTCAGAGGAATAACTTTACTTAGTTCATTAGGAAAACTGTTTACACGCATTTTAAATACCAGGTTAAGCAGTTGGGCAGAGGAATATTATATATAAAAATTCATATACGGCCCGCTTTATTTCGAATTCTAGTGCCTGCACACCATAAACATTTCAAAACTTTTAATTTCTTGTCTTACGAGTACAGCCGTTAAAGATCACGTTAAAAAGTATTGTGATAAAACTTTTGAAAACTCTGGGATTAATTTGTTTTTGGTCTATTACAATTTAGGAGACGTTCTTGATAAAATTTGCAATAAACGTCAAGTTTCATCTACAAGCACTTATGACTTCTCTACACTATATACAACCTTACCAAATGACCTTATCAAAGACAAGCTTATTGCTTTTACTAAAAAAGCACTCTAGGGAAAATACTACATTTATGGCCTGTAATAATATTAAAGCGTATTTTACTAACGGCAGTTTATACAATTACACTATGTGGACTTGCAAGAAGTTTGTGAAGCACTCACCTTCCTATTACATACTATTTTCGTCAGGTATGGAACGACCGTTTAAAGACAAATTGTTGGTATCCCTATGGGTACGAACTGTGCACCGTTTGCAGCACCTCTCGGTATCTGGATGGCATATTAAACATTGACAACCCTTTCTTTTCTACTACGGTTAATAATATATACTCTAAAGAATTTTCACGGTATGCTAAATGTGAGTGGTAGGGT
This sequence comes from Cyrtodaria siliqua, assembly GCA_037043455.1. Classification (NCBI taxonomy): domain Eukaryota; kingdom Metazoa; phylum Mollusca; class Bivalvia; order Adapedonta; family Hiatellidae; genus Cyrtodaria; species Cyrtodaria siliqua. The sequence goes on from JAWPHD010006019.1 coordinate 1,573, forward strand.
AAGTGTGAGGTTTACTGCACCCTACCACCTGGTTTAAACCCCCAGCGGCCTTTTTTGCCATTGACCATTCCAAGGCGGTATTCCTATTGTCAACCCTTTTGTGCTTGTGATGTCTTATTTCGCCTTTTATTCATCTTTAAATTTGTGTTCTTTGTTTCAGTGTGTGTTTGTGGTTGACTGTCGTCCTTGAATGCTGCTTTTCCTGTTCGATTTTTATATCTATTTTCAACTTAACAAAGCTCATATTTCTTATACTAACGCTTCTTTTCTTGATTTACATCTCCCATTGAAACTAGTGAAATAATTAGCAAAATATATGACAATAGAGATGATTTTAACTTTGATATTGTTAATTATCCCCATTTAGATGGGGATGCTCCCCGAGCAACTTCTTATGGGGTCTACGTGTCTCAACTGATTCGTCTTTCTAGAGCTTGTACTCGAGTTGAGGACTTTAATGTTCGTAATCTGTGTTAAAAAGCTACTCCATCAGGGTTACCGTTACCATCAACTTCGTAAAACCTTTGCAACATTTTATTGTCGTAACCCTATCTTCTTTCCAAATATAAAAGTAATTTAAGAACTCTTCTACGACAAGGACTATCATAACCTGACTTCTATGGTGACGTGATTTACAAACTTCGTAAGATCCTTGGTCATGATCACTTATACTATCTTTGTTAAACTTGTTAAAAAGTTTATCAAAAGAGGTTATGACCCTATCATTTTGCAACGCATTGCATGCTTGGTGTATGCTTTCCTCTTTAATTGTGTGATGACCGGACAGGCTGTGGACCCTATGATGACGTCTACCTAAAGCCCAAAAGGACAGCGACATTTGATGTGTGTCTGCAGTCTTGTCTTGTCGTGCCCTCAATGGTTTATTCTCTTGTTGCTCTGGCTTCTGCCAAGTCATTGAGTACCTTCTTTGTGGCCTTCTAGGCTAGTTTTGTTTGTATTTATATATAAACGAGCATCTTTGTGTTTTACTTATATTGCCTATTAATGCTGCCTTGTTGGTTAGAGAATAGTTCATGGCGAGGATTTCATTATTTACATTGTCCCGTTTTATTGGTTTGTCAGTAAGGGTAAGTGTGGGGTTTGGTGCACCCTAGAACCTGGTTTAAACCCCCAGCGACCTTTTTTATCACTGACCGTTCCAAGGCGGTAGCCCTATTGTCAATATGTTTTGTGTGTGTGATGTCTTATTTGGCTTTTATTCATCTTTAAATGTGTTCTTTGTTTCTGTGTGTTTGTGGTTGACTGTCGTCCCTGAATACTGCTTTTCCTGTTCGCTTCCGCCATTGAACATTTGAAATATATGTTAACATACAATTTGCTATGTAAACATTTTGCTCAGGGGTCATTACGACTTATTGTAAAATAATGAAATGATTGTAAAGCAATATAAAAAGATCGGTCAGAGAAAGTAGCATTCAAGGAGGACAGTCAACCGCAAAACACAAAAACAAACACGCCAACAGACAAACAAGATGGCAAACGTAATAATAAATGCAAACGACTTCACAAACACAAAAGTGTTGACAATAGGGCTACCGCCTTGGAACGGTCAGTGGCAAAGTAGGCCACTGGGGGGTTTAAACCGGTTCTAGGGTGCACCAAACCTCACACTCCCCATACTGTCATCCCATTAAAACGGGAAGGTGTAAATAAAGTACGGTTTAGATAGGGATGGCCTCGTCCCCACTAGACCTATTACGAGGTGAATAAAGAATCGTCTTCTTCTATACGCGTACAAACTGTTCTACTGCTATTGTCATTTGAATACTTAATAACCAACACAAAACTATTGTACTTTGTAGTATGAATCAACACATATTTCATTTTATGATTGTATACATGTATGCATCCGCATGATTAATAATGTTATGAATACGCTAATATATGAAAACCACTGCACTATATCAAGTTAGATTATACATTCGTTTGTTCATTTCAAAATAATTTAATAATGTGAGTATAATTGGGGTGGTATTGGAAATAGTGTACGTTTTCACAGTCATGGCCATACGATAAAGTATGATCATGAAATCATTATTTATTATGTCCACCATTTTGCAAATGTTTTCGCGCCTGGTAGTATACTATTTTGTTATACTTAAGCATTGGGAATACAGACGTCTTTGTAAACTCTCCATGTTTAAAGTGTCCATTAACCAGATCGACATAAAACGGGGTATGTCTCACAATATTTGTTCTCATAAGGTGCTTTTTTAATGATAACATATTTGAATTCATCAATCTTAAAGCTTCAAATGTCTTATTAAAAAGATATGTCTGCAATTGAAAAACAACAACATAAGAAACGACCAATTCAGTAAATGCTGTATATATACAAATACCACCCGAAAGAAAAAGATTGCAAATGGAAAGGAGTGGAGTGTACTCTTGATTGATTCCGTTCCAAAGTTCCACTCCACGATTAGGCCCTTCTATGGGGCTGTTTCAGTTGATGAAGACAAATTGTATTTTTAAATTGACATTAACATTAATTCTACAAGACATTTGTGTATCCATGTCATGATAAAGGTTAATTGGCGTACTCGTTAGTCCTAACTCTGGAAAGCATGCTTTATAGTCAAGTGTACAAAATTGCCAATGCCTTTTAAATATCGTCTCTACTTAAGCTGATAATCATATGTCATATCAAATATTGAGGAAAGCGTGTTAACAAATTACATAAAAATTAAATACATGTTGGTAGTAACATTATGTCATACTTTTTTTTACGTATTCCAATACTGTATAAAATGTATATTCCTAAATCCTGGTGATACGCAGTTTATACTGTTCCCCGATTATGTCGCTGAGCGGTGAAGTAAGCATAAACGTCGAACAGGAAATGTAGCTTTCAGAAGACAGTCAACCAAAACCACGCCTCAATAAACCAAATAGCAATTACAATGTTAATAAGAAGCAAGCAATGCATGCAACTTCTCAAACACAAACGGATTGACAATAGGGCTACCGCCTTGGAACCGTCAGTGGTAAAATGGTCTCTCTAGGAGGTTTAAATCAGGTTCCAGTGTGCACCAAACCTCTTACCCTATTGTCATCCTAATGAAACGGAACTGTAAGTGGTTTATGTTTAAAACTGAGAAAGATGGTTAATAGGTAACCGTAACATGATGTTGCTGTTATTCTGAAAGGCTAACTGATCAATGTCACTGTATGACAATGTTTAAGGTGTTGATAAACCTTTCGTGACACTGAACTTGACATTTCAATGTCACATGAACAGTTGGTCAAACTTATATGAAGAGTTTCAAACTTTTTCTATCAGGTATTACATTTTCTATTCCCCTATTCCGTATACATTTTAAAATGTAGATGATTGGAATATAGGTGAAATTTAGTGACCACATTCCAAACTACTGCAAGACAAAGTATTTCGATAACAGAGTAGTTTTGTTATCGAATCAGTAGTTTCCGGTTGGCATAAATGAGACGGGGAGACTAAATCCATCTTGCTCTTGCAGTAGGACTGCACCCATCCCTATATCGGATGCATCCGTACTGGGGATAAATTCCTTGTCAAGATCGGACAAATTTAATTTAGGAGTCTTTACCAGGTTACCCTTTAAGGAAATAAAAGCTCGTTCCTGGCTTCCACCCACCCCCAGCCACACACACACACAATTTATCTAATCGGGTTGAACGTTCTTTGTCAAAGTAGATATACAAAAAAGAAATGTAAAAAGATCGGACAGGGAAAGTAGCATTCAAGGAGGACAGTCAACCACAAAACACAGAAACAAACACGCAAACAGACAAACAAGAAGGCAAAAGCAATAATAAATGCAAACGACATCACAAACACAAAAGGGTTTACAATAGGGCTACCGCCTTGGAACGTTCAGTTGCAAAGTAGGCCACTGGGGGGTTTAAACCTGTTCTAGGGTGCACCAAACCTCACACTTACCCTACTGTCATCCCATTAAAACAGGACAGTGTAAATAAAGAAATCCCCGCCATGATCTTATCTCTAACCAACAAGTCAGCATCGATAGGCAATATAAGTAAAACACAAATATGCTCGTGTAAATATAATACAAAAAAACAATAGCCTAGAAAGCCACAATGAAGGTACTCAATCACTTGGCAGAAGCCAGAGCAGTAAGAGTATAAACCATTAAGGGCACGACAAGAAAGATCATAGAAAAACATTAAACGCCACCGTCCCAATGGGCTTTAGGTAGGCGTCATCATAGGGTCCACAGCCTGTCGAACAGAAAATTCAGTTGACAAAAGGACCACAGTCAATCACAAACACGCACAGAAACAAACAATAACTATCATGTTATTTACTATCAGAGTGTTAATTTATTTTTAACTTTACTGTTGATTAAATATGAAACATCATCAACATCTATATTACGTTGTCATCTATAGACAGAAGTCAGTACATTCGATACAGTGCACACACCTCTTGTACGTTAATACAACATTCTGTTTTTCATCTTTCATCTGTGTATTCGCTTGTATTTCTTTGATCACTGTATATATTTAACATATTTTAAAAGTTGAATTAAACTAATGTAAATGCAGTCTCTGACAGTGATTTCTTCCTGAGTTAGTCCCAACTTCTCATGGCCATCCTGTGACAATCCTCCCCTATATTTTATTACATATTTCGTCGTTATTAAATTATTATTCGTGTTATTCCTTTGCATGTCCTGCTCTACACTTTAGCTACGCGCCAAGGTTATATAAAGTAAACATATTTATTTGAGTTTCATCAATGTACAATACACAATAAACATGTATAAATGCAATACATTCTGTAATATGCGATTCAACATTTGAATTATAAGAGTCTATCACTGCTTAACATTAATAAACAAAACAGGCATGTCTCACAAATAAAATAGATACGGATGTTTTACGCACATAAAAAAACCCCAAGAAAACGGTGCTAATCTTGACGTTAGTTTTTAAGAGAATTAAAACTATATTATATTTAATATGTGATAATTAGAAAGCAAACACTATAGAGGGAAATTATAAACTTGTTTTGAAATACCGAATGTCATGACTTGCACGGATTCCTCAACATATTATATATCAGGATCGCCGCACTGAAACGGTACATAAAGTCGAATTAGTGTGTATAATCATTATCTTAGAGGCGCATGGACGGACTCCCACTTAATCCTTATATCACTAAATTAGAGGCCCGTGGACTCTAACATATTCCTCATATCATTATCTTAGAGGCCCGTGAACTCCCACATAGTCCTTATATCATTAACTTTGATGCTCGTGGACTCTAACATAGTCCTCATATCGTTATCGTAGAGGCCCGTGGAATCCGACATACTCCTTATATCTTTATATTGGAGGCCCGTGGACTCTGACTTAGTCCTTATATCATTATCTCAGAGGCCCGTGGAATCCGACATACTCCTTATATCTTTATATTGGAGACCGGTGGACTCTGAAATAGTCCTCACAGAATTGTCTTATTGGCCCGTGTTTTCTGAAATAGTCCTTATATCATTATATTAGAGTCCATTGGATTCCCACATAGTCGTTATATCATTATCGTAGAGGCCAGTGGAGACTGACATAATCATCATAGCATTGTCTTTGAGGCCCGTGGACTCCGACATAGTCCTTATATCATTATATTGGTGGCCCATGGACTCTGACATAGTCCTCATAGCATTATCTTAGAGGCCCGTGGGCTCCCACATAGTCCTTATATCAATATCTTAGAGGCCCATGGACTCCCACATAATCCTTATATCACTAACTCAGAGGCCCGTGGACTCTAACATATTCCTCATATCATTATCTTAGAGGACCGTGGGCTCACACATATACCTTATATCATTAGCTTTGATGCCCGTGGACTCTACTATAGTCCTAATAGCATTATCGTAGAGACCCGTTGACTCGGACATAGTCCTTATATCATTATATTGGAGGCTCGTGGACTCCCACATATTCCTTATATCATTATCTTTGAGGCCTGTGGACTCTGACATCGACCTCATATCATTTACTTAGAGGCCCATGGACTGCGACATAGTCCTTAAATCCTAATAGTGCAGGCCCTTGGACTCTGACATAGACTTCATATCATTATGTTTGAGGCAAGTTGAATATGACATAGTCATCACATCATTATATTAGAGGCCTGTTGACTCCGACAGTCTTATATCATTATCTTAGAGGCCCGTGGACTCCCACATAGTCCTTATATCATTATCGTAGAGGCCTGTGGTCACTGACATAGTCCTCATAGCATTATCTTAGAGGCCCGTGGACTCCGACATATTCCTTATATCATTATATTGGTGGCCCGTGGACTCTGACATGGACTTCATAACATGATCTTAGAGGCCCATGGACTCCGACATAGTCCTTATATCATTATCTTAGAGGACCGTGGACTCTGACATAGTCCTCATAGCATTATCTTAGAGGCCCGTGGGCTCCCACATAGTCCTTATATCGTTATCTTAGAGGCCCGTTACTCTGACATATTCCTCGTATCATTATTGTAGAGGTCCATGGACTCTCACATAATAATTATATCACTAACTTAGAGGCCCGTGGACTCTAACATATTTCTCATCTCATTATCTTAGAGGCCCGTGGACTACCATATAGTCCTTATATCATTAACTTTGATGCTCGTGGACTCTAACATAGTCCTCATATCATTATCGTAGAGGCCCGTGGACTCCGACATAATGCTTATATCATTATGTTGGAAGCCCGTGGACTCTGACACAGTCCTTATATCATTATATTGGAGACCCGTGGACTCCGACATAGTCCTTATTTGGAGGCCCGTTTGCTCTGACATAGTCCTCACATAATTGTATTAATGGTCCATGTTTTCTGACATAGTCCTTATATCATTATATTGGAGGCCCATGGACTCCCACATAGTCCTTATATCATTATCGTAGGGGCATGTGGAGACTGACATAGTCCTCATAGCATTATCGTAGAGGCCCGTGGACTCCGACATAGTCCTTATATCATTATATTTGTGGCCCGTGGACTCTGACATAGACTTCATAACATTATCTTAGAGGCCCGTGGACTCCGACATAGTTCTTATATCATTATCTTACAGGACCATGGACTCTGACATAGTCCTCATAACATTATCTTAGAGGCCCGTGGGCTCCCACATAGTCTTTAACTCATTATCTTAGAGGCCTTTGGACTCTGACATATTCCTCGTAATATTATCTTAGAGGCCCCTGGACTCCCACATAATCCTTATATCAAAAAACTGGAGGCTCGGGACTCTAACATATTCCTTATATCATTATCTTAGAGGCTCGTGGACTCCCAAATAGTCCTTATACCATTAACATTGATGCTCGTGGACTCTAACATAGTCCTCATATCGTTATCGTAGAGGCCCGTGGACTCCGACATAGTGCTTATATCGTTATATTGGAGGCCCGTGGACTCTGACTTAGTCCTTATATCATTATCTTAGAGGCCCGTGGACTGCGACATAGTTCTTATATCTTTATATTGGAGGCCCGTGGACTCTGACATAGTCCTCACAGAATTGTCTTAATGGCCCGTGTTTTCTGACATAATCCTTATATCATTATATTGGAGTCCATTGGATTCCCACATAGTCGTTATATCATTATCGTAGAGGCCTGTGGAGACTGACATAGTCCTCGTAGCATTGTTTTAGAGGCCCGTGGACTCCGACATAGTCCTTATATCATTATATTGGTGGCCCGTGGACTCAGACATAGACTTCATAACATTATCTTAGAGGCCCGTGGACTCCGACATAGTTCTTATATCATTATTTGAGAGGACCCTGGACTCTGACATAGTCCTCATAGCATTATCTTAGAGGCTCGTGGTCTCCCACGTAGTCCTTATATCATTATCTTAGAGGCCCGTGGACTCTGACATATTCCTCTTATCATTATCTTAGAGGCCTATGGACTCCCACATAATCCTTATATCACTAACTTAGAGGCCAGTGGAATCTAACATATTCCTCATATCATTATCTTAGAGGCGCGTGGACTCCCACATAGACCTTATATCATTAACTTTGATGCTCGTGGACTCTACCATAGTCCTCATATCATTATCGTAGAGGCCCGTGGACTCCGACATAGTGCTTATATCATTATATTGGAGGCCCGTGGACTCAGAGTTAGTCCTTATATTATTATCTTAGAGGCCCGTGGACTCCGACATAGTCCTTATATCATTATATTGGAGGCCCGTGGACTCTGACATAGTCCTCACATGATTGTCTTAATGGCCCGTGCTTTCTGACATAGTCCTTATATCATTATATTGAAGGCCCGGTGACTCTGACATAGTCCTCACAGAATTGTACTAGTGGCCCGTGTTCTCTGACATAGTCCTTATATCATTATCTTGGAGTCCCATGGACTGCGAGATAGTTCTTATATCATTATATTGGAGGCCCGTGGACTCTAACATAGTCCTTATATCATTATATTGGAGGCCCGTGGTCTCTGACATAGATCTCATATCAATATCTTAGAGGCATCTGGACTCCGACATATTCTTGTATCATTATGTTGGAGGCCCGTGGACTCCTACATAATATTTATATCTTTATGTTGGAGGCCCATGGTCTCTGACATAGTCCTCCTAATAAACACAATGAATAAGGCTAAACAAATTAAATTAAATAAATGGAGATATTTTGATTAAGGGAAGTAACAAAAGTACTAATAATAGAACATTGCTGGTTGGATGAAAGTAAAATTGTACGCTGACATTTATGATTAGTTATGAAGCGAACGTATACGATTGAATAACCCTACCTCTATATCTAAGACAAAGAATCGATACTTTGTCTTAGGTATAGAGGTAGGGTTATTCACTCACATACTCTCACATACTCTCTCTTCATAACTAATCATAAATGTCAGCGTACAAGTCAAATTATACGCTGACATTTAAACAGTCCTTTCAAATAACTCAAACAATAAAGCATCAAAAAAAACATTACAAATATTCTAAAACGAAAATACATTTTAAACTTATCAAAATACAAAACAAACTCATACCAATCTTCTGATAAACAAGAATTAAATGCAATATGATAGATTTGGCACTCGTTTGCAAAAGTTCTTAGACAATAAAAAGAGTCCTCACTAAATTGTCTTAATGGCCCGTGTTTTCTGACATAGTCCTTATATCATTATATTAGAGTCCATTGGATTCCCACATAGTCGTTATATCATTATCGTAGAGGCCTGTGGAGACTGACATAGTCATCATATCATTGTCTTAGAGGCCCGTTGACTCCGACATAGTCCTTATATCATTATATTTGTGGCCCATGGACTCTGACATAGTCCTCATAGCATTATCTTAGAGGCCCGTGGGCTCCCACATAGTCCTTATATCATTATCTTAGAGGCCCGTGGACTCTGACATATTCCTCTTATCATTATCTTAGAGGCCCATGGACTCCCACATAATCCTTATATCACTAACTCAGAGGCCCGTGGACTCTAACATATTCCTCATATCATTATCTCAGAGGACCGTGGACTCACACATATACCTTATATCATTAACTTTGATGCCCGTGGACTCTACTAAAGTCCTCATAGCATTATCGTAGAGACCCGTGGACTCCGACATAGTCCTTTTATCATTATATTGGAGACCCTTGAATTCTGACACGTATATACCTCATATCATTATCTTAGAGGCCCCTGGACTGTGGACATAGTCCTCATATCATTATCTTAGAAGCCCGTCGACTCTTATGTAGTCCTCATAGCATTATCTTAAGAGGACCGTGGACTCCGGCATAGTCCTTATATCATTATATTGGAGGCCTGGTGACTCTGACATAGTCCTCATAGCATTGTTTTAGAGACCCGTTGACTCCAACATAGTCCATATATCATTATATTGGAGGCCCGGTGACTCTGACATAGTCCTCATAGCATTGTCTTAGAGACCCGTTGACTCGGACATAGTCCTTATATCATTATATTGGAGGCTCGTGGACTCCCACATAGTCCTTATATCAATATCTTTGAGGCCTGTGGACTCTGACATCGACCTCATATCATTCACAAAAGTTTTTGTTTCGTATAACTGTTCGGTCGGTCTTCAATATGTAGGTCTCTATTGATGTATGTTTGCTTGCGTGCATGCGTGCGTGTGTTTGAGTGGGGTGAAGGAGGGCGCTCATATATCAACGCTCAAGGTTTTCATTACCTTATATGGAAATATAAAACACACTCATGACACATAATGGATACATTGTTACAGAGAGAGGAGCCTATTGTTTCGAGTTCAGAATGGCACAGTTCATGGTTGCCATTATATCATGTGGGCATGATTCCGCGCGGTAAAACCGGAACTATAAGACCTGCACTCAAGAAACTTAAAAAGTCCACTGATCGTGATGATAACATGAACCTTATTGCTGTTGGGGTTAGTACGCCAAAGGTCAAGTTCGCCATGACATCGTATCGACAAAGACTTAACACACAATAACTCCGGAAGTATAACACCTATGGTTATGGTACTTACATTCATTGCCATTGATAATGAAAATACCCTATTGCTTCAATGTGGCCATCACCTTATATGAACATACGTATTCAGCACGATTACTCTGGAATTATAATACCCAATTTGGCTATGAAAATACTAAGGTGCATCGCCCTTGATGAGAGGATGAGCTTACTGCTTTTGGAATCAATATGTCATGTCCAAGATTGCAATGACCTCATATGGATATACGCATTCCCCACGATATCTCTGAAAGTATATCACCCACGCTCATGGAAATTCAGAAGTGCATTGCCCGTGGTGATAGAAGGATCTCTATTGCTTTTGGGGTCAGTAGATCAAACGTCAAGGTTATATTGAAATGACAATGACGCAATTCTAAAATAACTTTTCGCTATGATATAAGGACTATGCGGGTGCCCACGGGCCTCTAAGATAATGCTATGAGGACTATGTCAGAGTCCACGGTCCTCTAAGATAATGATATAAGGACTATGTCGGAGTCCATGGCCTCTAAGATAATGTTATGAAGTCTCTATCAGAGTCCACGGGCCACCAATATAATGATATAAGGACTATGTCGGAGTCCACGGTCCTCTAAGATAATGATATAAGGACTATGTCGGAGTTCGCGGCCTCTAAGATAATGTTATGAAGTCTAAATCAGAGTCCACGGGCCACCAATATAATGATATAAGGACTATGTCGGAGTCCACGGGCCTCTAAGATAATGCTATGATAACTATGTTTGTCTCCACAGTCCTCCACTATAATGATATAAGGACTATGTCGGAGTCCACAGGCCTCTAATATAATGTTGTGAGGCCTATGTCAGATTCCACGTGCATCTAAGATAATGATATGAAGTCTATGTCAGATACAAGGGCCTGCAATATAATGATATAAGGACTATGTCCAATCCATGGCCTCTATGTAAATGATATGAGGTCGATGTCAGTGTCCACAGGCCTCTAAGATAATGATATAAGGACTATTTGGGAGTCCACGAGCCTCCAATATAATGATATAAGGACTATGTCTGAGTCAACGGGTCCCTAAGACATTGCTATGAAGACTATGTCAGAGTCACAGGGCCTCCAATATAATGATATAAGGACTATGTCGGAGTCAACGGGTCTCCAATATAATGATATAAGGACTATATCGGAGTCCACGGGCCTCTTAAGATAATGATATGAGGACTATGTAAGAGTCAACGGGCTTCTAAGATAATGATATAAGGACTATGTCCACGGTCTAGGGGCCTCTAAGATAATGATATTAGGTATATACGTGTCAGAGTCCAAGGGTCTCCAATATAATGATAAAAAGACTATGTCGGAGTCCTTCTGCCTCTAAGATAGTGCTATGAGGACAATGTAAGAGTCCATCGGCCTCCAATAAAAGGATATGCGGACTATGTCGGAGTCCACGGGCCCCTAAGTGAGGACTATATCAGAGTCCAAGGGCCTCTAATATAAGGATACAAGGACTGTGTCGAGTCCGCGGACCTCTAAGATAATGCTATGAGGACTATGTCAGAGTTCACCGGTCTCCAATATAACAATATAAGGACTATGTTGCAGTTCACGGGCCTCTAAGATAATGCTACGAGGACTATATCAGTCCACGGGCATCCTATATAATGTACGTACCTCCTACATATATAGTAATGATATAAGGTCTATGTCAGATTCCACGGGACTTCCATATAGTGATATAAGGACTACGACAGAGTCCGTGGGCCTCTAATTCAATGATAAGAGTGAATGTCACGCAAATGTTTACAAGTATATATCGGCAAAATGTCGCAACTCATGGTAAGTAAAATTTGTTTTCCATATAAATACATAAAAACATCATAATGTAAATTTCCGCCACCCCATTGCCAACAAAAGAACCCATACACTTAGTAAAATAAGTTTATAAACTTTGGGCTCAGTCAAATAATCGTCTGCTTGATGGTACTTGGTCTGGTGACGCGACGACGCTATGTTGCGACGAACAGGGCACCTGCCAACAGCGCCACTAAATAAAGGGGAAATAATAAAGAGGCCCTGCTACGCATTTTCATACGGAGTTCCCAAACTGATTTGTAGTCGCACATATTGAGGGGGTGCGAGACACTTTGTTTTGTTTCTTGGTGAAAGTGTGACTTCTGTCCACATTGGAAACACCTTAAGTGCTGCTGTAATGTTACAGTTTTGAGGCGTGACTCTGTTTTCAGATGTACACACAGCCTTACAAAGGTCTAACTGCTTGTACAAAAGTTAAAAAAAGTAAAGAAAACAAGAGTGTTGAATTTCAGCATATAGTTTTAGTTTTATTTGTATATAATCCCCCCATTTATTTTATTTATAGTTGTTTTCATTAAACTCTAGACAGGGCATCCACTGTTTGCCTCGATATTAGAGTACTTTCCACTGAGAACAGTAAAAACATAGCTGCCGATATCGGATATAATTATTTTAATATTTAATCCATCTAATGTTTTAATACTATGTACAAATACAGATGAGATGCTTGTGAACGTAACCAGGACAAAAATAATTTTAAATAAATTTTGCATTATCATTTTTTTAAATTGCAAACAGTAAGTACCGCGATATTAGGGAACACCATCCGATATAATATATCAGTATACATATATATACATATATAAAAAGAAATCCCAGAAATCGATTGAGTAATATTTTAATCCCTCTAAGTCCATCTTTCACTATCCTATCTCTGTGCCGACTGCCTGTGTCTCAAATTTGTTTCTCAGAATCATGGCACTATGTACAGTCCAATGTTCGTGGTATGAAACTAAAAGGAGCGAAACAACTTGGTTCGAAAAGATGAATCTGCTAAGCTTAATGATTTGATCAGCCTATCAAACATAGTTGTAAATATGCAGTTTCATAGACCAGGCTTTTCTGAACCAGTTCAAACATATAAACTTGCCAATAGACTTATTCAATTCTCCTGGAAATATATTATAGGCTTAGAAAGCTGACCTACATCTATCAGGGACAGAAAAGAAAATGGCTTCGATTTTGCCCAGAAATCAATGACGTCATTTGCGTCACAGGTTGCTGTACTTCTTCTTCTTCTTCTTCTTCTTCTTCTTCTTCTTCTTCTTCTTCTTCTTCTTCTTCGTCTTCTTCTTCTTCTTCTTCTTATTCTTCTTCTTCCATGGTAAGAACCAGGTTCTTCAAAGAATGTAATCGGTTCTTCGGGGTCATGCATGGCGGACGAACTCAGCAGGTGCCCCAATTAGTTATTTACATTTAAAACCAGTAAAAGAAAATGTTTTTAAAACTATGTACACGGAGTTGTTATTTGTTGAAAACAAACATATACTACTCAAAGTTTGCTAAGGATCTTTTTTGTTCAGTCTTAATTCCTTGCTGAAATAAATTGCATTATTCAGCTGCCAAAGGCAGCTGACTCTTATATGGGTTTTATTTCTGTCTATGGTTAACAGACTGTGACTCATGTAAGTGGCAATAAGCATGCTTTACAACTTGAATACCTAGAGAACTCGTCTGAAAAATTTGAATGGTATAAACACTTATTTTGTTACGTTGAAAGGTTACCATTTCACTTACAGAAATGACGTTTTCGTAAACCAGTCTACTGAAATTTAGCATGTAATCACTACTATTATGTGTATATTAGCGACGAAACATTCACAAGCCTCAATAGCGCAGTTGGTCGGGGCGCCGTGTTAGTGGATGGAAGGTAGGGTTCAAGCCTGCTGATTTCCTTCTTTTTTTTTTATAATTTTCATTGGTTTTCATTATTGCTGATGGTAAGTTAGCAACAGTTCCTTTATATTCTTCACTTTGATAACGAAATCTTATAATTACACATTGTAACAGTGAACAGTTCATATGTGTTGTAATGCACACGCTAACGCACACTTACCCCTTACATGTGAACACTTGTATTTCTGTGCTGATGTGTACTTTTAGCACGTCGTGTTACAAGGTAATTGTAATCAATATGTAAGGCATGTCAAGGTATTTGAACAGAAAGAAGCGAGGTCGCCCACATTGATATAAAATGCTTGGTAGGAAGAACTGATGGTAAAAATCGGGAAGAATGTAAGAAAAAACGGTTGTGGCGTGTTCATGTCTCCGTGACAACATTTATTTTTTTCAATATTGTTTTAACACCCGTGACTTGATATATTATTATGTTAACTTCTTGTCTCTCGGCAGCTATGTTACGATTGCGTAAATCCTTGCTTGTTTCTATTTTACATGAAATCATTTAGGGCAGTGTATGTTCATGCGATCTCATAATTTGATTCAAATTGTGGAATAGTTGAAGTATCAATGAAATTAAAATCGTTATTGTGAGTTAATTTCTAATAAAAATAAAGTGATCCATAGCAAATTTTGAGTAGTATATTTTGTCCCAGAGTACTGTAGTTATAGTAGGCTATAGTACAGTACTCTGGAACATTTTTTCAGGAAAACTTAAAATATGTTTGTTTTACAAGGACTATGTAGATCTATGTTGTTTTCAACAAATAACACGATTTGTTTGATTTTTTGTTTTTTAGTTCCCAACACCGATACCGCCACCTCAAAAACCTCACGAAATAGTATTTAAAAACCACGATAATTTAGACTCTCCCACAGTTGTGTCGGATATAGAGTAGGTAAGTTTACAAATTGTGTAACATTATATTAGCGGTTGATGAATTAGACAGTATTTTAAAAATGCTCAATATATACAAGATATTTATTGTTTTGGAGTGAATAACAGATTTTATTTCATCGAGAAGTGTGAACACTTTATATGTTCACGAATAAAATATTGAATTTTGATCACTTCGAGATGAAATAAAATCTGTTATTCACGACAAAACAACACATTTTCTTTTATTTTATGCTTTATAATTGAAGTGTACTGCAGTATATACCGAAAAATAAATACAAATTTGACGACGTCATTGTTAAAGTATGATACAATTGCTGTTTTTAATCCCCATAACTTCTAAACTACTTAACCGATTTCAATAATCTAAGAATCGTTTTCTTATACTTGACCAGTTTTTAAAAGTTTAACTATTTTTTTTAGACCATTTACAGTGGAATGATATATATTAAACAGTTATTTTCTAAAAAAAAGAAAGAAAAAAAAGTAGTTCCAGCAGGGCAAAAAATAAAACTATATTTCACATGTATGAAATACCACTTTTATTTTATAGCTAAAATCCACTATTTCACTGCTAAGCATAAAATAAGATTGTATATCTACGATTAAACAATGGACACTAGTCTAGTGACTAGATGTGGCGCATTATATAGCGTGTTTAATAATGCTTAAAATAATAATTATTGCATATTTGCGATTAAAAAATTGACACAAGACATAGCGTTTAAAGTAGTATAGGAACTTGGGTTACTAGCGCAGTTTTCCCCTCGGGGTCTCCTACATGACAAGTTGGCAAATTTGCACGTCACGGCATGAAAAACAAGCTAAAATCACCAGGAAAATCTGATCGAAACAACAATCAGTTCCAAGACGGGGTGTCATCGTGCTGTCAAGCCCCACCAACAAATTTAAAACTCGTTTTGCAAACCCCTTCGGAAAAAACTTAACTGGTAACCCCTGTTTCTATACTACTCATAGGATAACTGATAGTTTGATTTGGCACTTTATCCCAACTAGATTCAAATCCAACCGCTCTCAAAGAAAGCAATCCAGCCCGAACCTTTAATCGTTTTTGATTTGATTAAACAAAGTCAGAGGGAATCGAGCCTGAAATCGTTTTTTAATGCTCTCAAACAAAGTCGGAATGAACAGGACAATCATCCTCGTCATCACTATACATATCACACTATATCATAGAATACTTTATTTTCCTGCAAGCATATATTTCACATTTCAAATCGAGAAGTTTTTCCCAGTATTCATCAAGTTTTTAAGATAATAATCCATTTCCGATAATAATCGTTTTAAGTTATTAATTTGACTATTCTTAGTATCTAGAAAATCAGCACGAATCACATCATTTTCTACTTGACCTAGCTTGCCTAATAGCAATGGTTTCCTATATTTGTCTTTTAACTCCTTAAGTTTTTCGCATGCCTTTTCTGCAAATTGATGTTTCATATATAATAGGTAATATATTATATTTGATTTTAATTATTATTTATATGCTCGTGCATCTTGGCCATTGTCTAATATGTACCTTTTATCATCATATGCGGACAAGCTTGTTTTATTAATTTCATAGCTGCTCAGCTTGTGTTTGTCAGATCTGATAACTTTCATATTATGATGAGCTTGCTTGGTGGTGGACCCTTTTACAGTTCGCCACTATGCTTTCCTCTGTAATTGTACGATGACCGGACAGGCTGTGGACCCTATGATGACGCCTACCTAAAGCCCATTGGGACGGTGGCGTTTGATGTTTGTCCATGATCTTTCTTGTCGTGCCCTTAATGGTTTATTCTCTTACTGCTCTGGCTTCTTCCAAGTCATTGAGTACCTTCATTGTGGCTTTCTAGGCTGTTGTTTTTTTGTATTATATTTTCACGAGCATATTTGTGTTTTACTTATATTGCCTATTGATGCTGCCTTGTTGGTTAGATATTAGATCATGGCGTGGATTTCTTTATTTACACTGTCCTGTTTTAATGGGATGACAGTAAGGTTAGTGTGAGGTTTGGTGCACCCTAGAACCGGTTTAAACCCCCAGTGGCCTACTTTACCACTGACCGTTCCAAGGCGGTTGCCCTATTGTCAACCCTTTTGTGTTTGTAATGTCGTTTGCATTTATTATTTCTTTTGCCTTCTTGTTTGTCTGTTTGCGTGTTTGTTCCTGTGTTTTGTGGTTGACTGTCCTCCTTGAATGCTACTTTCCCTGTCCGATATTTTTATATTTCTTTCTGTAGCTTTGAATAAAATATTTTTGTAGTTATCATGCGTTATCTGTTTTTTGACAACACATTTTTTGATACCTTTGCATTTCTTTGTCCAGTATTATCAGTCAAAATGTAGGAGTATGACTTACTCCTCAATCCAACAAACTCTACGATCACCGCACCACAGGTTTCTTCTTTCATCTTGCCAATAACCTTTTTGTTATCGTTAAAGTAAAACTCACTTTTTGGATTATAATCACAGTTATCAAAAAGTTCTTTGTCTTTGAAAAGATCAGCATACCAATCTTTTGTTCTAATTTCGTAACACAGAGAATCAGTGTCAGTAAACAACAACTTACCTTTTTCATTGTATTTGTTTTTAGCATAATTGTAGTGAAAAGCAAAGATCAAGTATTTTGAAAAGGCTAGAATACACATACCAACATAACAAGGGCGATTTAAGACAAGTCTTTCTTTTACCCTATTGATTGCAAACAAAGTTTCACTAAACATCTTACAAGAAATAAACGATAGTCTTGCCGCATATTTCAAAAGGACTTCCTCGTCATGCGTTAGCTTAACATTAACTCTCTTTCTTAAGTTTCCCATTGTTTTACCAAAAACCGAATTATACATAAGCTTGAAGAGATCTTTTTTGAAAGCGTTTTTTCCTACTGTCCGTTTTGTAGTATTAAAGTCGATATACACTTTCAACCACTGAGACTCATCAAACTGGAGTATCCTGTGTATCTTTTTTACTTTCAATCCCAAACTCTCATACAACTTTAAATTTCTATAATGTGTAACATATCTTTCCTTATCCTTCAATGTAGTAACAAGTTTCCTTATTTTACTTGTTCCCAAATCAAACTTATTCTTCAAGTTCTTGCAGTAGTCCGACAACCACTCATCATTTATATTTAAACTTTCCGGAGCAAGAGGATAATCATTATGCAAGTCATGTAACTCTTCGGGATATTCAAGATCACACTCAAAAATATAGTTTGATTTTCCTTTTTCAAATTTATCGACCCATTTAAAATTACAAGTTGGTAGCGGTTGGTACATCCAACGCCCACCCGTACACATTGTTAGCATCAATATACATTAAATACTTACTCTGTTTACTACTATCATAGTTTTTCATATACTTATTATTAGCTTTTGAATATCTAGTAGCAATATAACTCACACGCCGCCTCTCATCCCTTTCTCTACAAACAGATATTGATTAATATCTGTAATCAAGTCAAGATTAATCCCAGTCATTTTCAAACAGGCATCCCAAGCTAAACCGGGACTACTGAAGTAATGACAAGGATCTAATTTGTAATACTCAAAACACATTTTTCTGAAGTTCTCAAAAACATCAGCCAATAACAAAACATTACTTTTCAAATACTGATCATGATATTCCCCCGTGTTTTTGATCTTGAATGTCTTTCATATTTTTTTAGCATGCTCATAATCTGCATCTGAAATGTTTTCATCATTTAACTGGGGTAGTAGCTTTTCTTATCAGGCAATTGTTTTTCCTTGAAGCATTCAAAGCTATCCATATGATCATATGGGTAAACTCCTTTTCTCTTCAACAGTTCTAACTTTTTATCAAAGTATTCTTGAGATATATATTTAAACAACGGAATGTTTTTTACCAAGTTATCGAGTGACTGAGACATAAACTGGAAACTATCTATAAGTGAGCGTCATAGCCCCTTAAATTATAAAATGCAACAGGTATCTTTTTAGTCAACGTGAAACTGACATTGCATGTATCATGAGCACTTCCTCTAAACTTTCGAGTTATATAGCAATGATCTCTAACTGCTCTATCGCATGTCATATAACGTTGATCACAAATATGACATTTCCAAGCTGCTCTGATTTTTTCTTCTTCTTCAATTGTCATTGTCAAATATTTCTTAAAACATGCTTTTGCGTTTTTTTACATATTTTTTCTCTTCTATCAATTTTTCTAAAACCTGTAAATAGCGTTTGGTCCTCTGTATGTAACAACAGGTTTAGAATATTTATCATCATAACAACAAACAACATTGTATCCATAACTACAATCAGTATATTGCTGATATGCATCTGTATACGAGTTATTTGGATTATTTGTAGTTGAAGAGATTTTTTCCGTTATTACTTCGATTATGCTAATACCTTTATTCATCGACTGTGGACTATTATTCCCTGATTCGATACTTCCACATACTAACTCCAAATCATTAACCAAATCATCAGGACTATTGTAATATTCTGCACAACCCCCTAAATCTTCTTGTACTTTGAAGAACCTTTATGATTTGGCAAACCAGATAATTCTGTCAGTTTCTTGAAAGCATTTTGGGACAGCTTCGTGTCTGTTTTTCTATTATTGTAACGCTTTGTTATTAAATCTATAAAATTGCTGTCTACTTTCCGATTTAATACAACTGTTTCTCCTTGTCTAGCAATAAGTTTGTAACGGCCAGTAAGCTCAAGCAAATCAATTTGTAATATACCATAGTGACCATCTTTGCTGACTTCATAGGAAAGCCTTTTTTGTTGTATTCCTTCGCCCGAATAGACTTCACTATGCACATGCATTGCATCAATTCTTTCTTTATAAAATTGTATGGCGGCTTGCTCTTTTATTACGTTTTTTCCTGACTTGTTTAATTTGTTCTTTCCTGGATGCGTTCTTTTCATTTTTAAGTGACCACTTTTTCTGATAATATCATTAGCACGCCCAATTATGCCTCCAAGACTTAAGTTATCTCTAAGCGCATTTGACGGCAAGGGTAACTCATTTATGTTCACCACTGCTTTATCGATTTTAGCATCTGGATTAATCATAATTGTCTGCTCTATTTCCTCACAAGGCTCTTCAGCAAATAACTGAGATATTCCCTGATACATTTCTCTTTTTTGTGCTTCCTCGCCTATAGCTCCAGGAAGAGTGGCTAATTGCTGACTTATTTACGGAAGAGTAGCTAACTACTTAGTTAACTGTTCAGATTGATCTTTTATTTCACTAGTTACCGGCTTAAATATTTCTTTGTATATTTCGCGACTAGCTCCTTTTTCTAGTCTTTCCTGAATAAGTTTACTTTCATATTCTTCGGCAAGATTACTCGATGATTCCATTTTATCTGCTATTTTTTTGCACTTTAACAAAGACATTTATACTATAGGGTTAGATAAAATAAGATAAGTAAAGCTGCGTTATATCAGTTGTTAAACATGCATGATTTATTTCTTGGTTCCTTTCTTGGCTGAGATTTAACTGGTGCCTTGTTTAATTTGGCAAAATTTGATGAGGTTAGTGCTTGTTGTTTTTCCGTGCGTGCTATTTTGACCCTAAGCTTTGTCTTTTCTTTTTCTGTTCTTTTTTTATTTTAGTTGCTTTCTCAAAGCATTTAATTCCCACTGTGTTGCAAGGAGATAAAATTGGATGGCTTGCTTGTCGGTTCTTGTTATGCTTCCCGGCTTTTTTGTTCTAGACGAAAAACGTTTTGGTGCTACCTCTTTTGGTTTGTGTACATCCTTGGATACTTTAACCAAACCATAATATCTGACTTGATTAGCTTTAAAACATTATGCTTCTGTTCCGAGTTTTTTCCCGGATGGGATTGTTTTTATTCCGCAATAAAATTTAGACATTATACTATATAAGGTTAGATAATATTAATACTATCCAAGTATATTATTATAATGGAAATTCCAAACTATGATATGAAGACTGACAAGGGTAATTTCAAACAGATATGGAACTTCATGCCAGACTGTTGTTTTAGGATACTTATATGCGGTAATTCAAGATCTGGTAAGACAAATACATTTAGGCTGTGAGCTAGTAGGAGAAACCCTCCCCCCCCCCCAGGGGGAATTTTGTAGGGTATGATTTTCTGAAAGAACATACAGTAAGTTTCAAAATGAGACATGTGTGCCATCTGAGCGTTGGGGCTTTAGTGAGTTTTGGGGGAAAACGTTGCGTTTTTAGACAAAAATCGCCGAAATCTGGAATTATTTTTTAGAAAAATAATAAAATATATTAGAACCAATTTGAATAGATGGAATCTTTCTCGGAAAGCATCTCTACGTGTCCCAAAATATAATTTGTGGATCCGATGCTTAAATATTGAGATTTTGG
Organism: Cyrtodaria siliqua; assembly: GCA_037043455.1. NCBI lineage: Eukaryota > Metazoa > Mollusca > Bivalvia > Adapedonta > Hiatellidae > Cyrtodaria > Cyrtodaria siliqua. The sequence continues at coordinate 23,122 of JAWPHD010006019.1, forward strand.
GTAAAATTTTTAAAAAATTGAATAAAATCGCTGATTTCTGTAATACATTGGGGATATTTAACTAAAAAATATAAAAATATCTAATACAATAGAAAAAAGAAATATTGTAACCTTTTTGGTTAGGGTAAGGTCCAGTGATTCAGTAGAAAAAAGTCCCAAACCGCATGATGTTTGGAAATGCCTAAATTTTGGGGCGAAAAATGTGTATTTTTGTCAAAAATCGCCGGAATCTGGAATTATTTTTTAAAATTAGTTTGAACATAAACTTATCAAACTGAAGCAATAGAATGTTGCACGGCATACATATTCAAGTTTTTCCTGACACATTATATAACATATGTTCTCAAATATTGGCATTTTAGGGCAAAATGTTGGAAAAAATGACAAAAATCACTGATTTCTGTAATCCATTGGGTTATTGGGTTAAAATATAGAAACAAATTTAATACAATTGAATAAGGACACATTGTAACATTTTTGGATAGACAAAGGTCCAATAATTAAGTAGAACAAAATTCCGGAACCGTATGATGCTTGAAAATGCCTTATTTTTTAGGCGAAAAATGTGTATTTTTGTCAAAAATCGACGGAATCTGGAATTATTTTTGAAAATAGTTTTAACATAAACTTATCAAATTGAAGTTATATAATGTTGCACAGCATACATATTCAAGTGTTTTCTTGCATCATATATAACATATCTGCTGAAATATGTTGGAAAAAAGGACCAAAATCACTATTTCTGCAATCCATTGCGGGTATGGGGTTAAAATCTAGAAACATATATAATACTGGTACAATAGAAAATAGACTGTAAGCTAGTAGGAGTAACTCTCACCCCAAGGGGAATTTTGTACACCCTATTTTTCTGAAAGCCCATTATGTGTAGAGCATTTTGGAACATGTACGTGTACCAACTGGCGACTTGGACTTTATCACGTTACCGGTATTTCGAACATGATACATAGAGCTATATACAGTATACGTTATAAATAGAGAAATAGTGTTGAGCGACGCTCTGCGTACGGCCACTGGGCCGACCCACACATTTTGCGACACAACGGGACCGGTGGCCAGCTGTTGGCAAAGGTCCCCAGTACATGTGGCACTCGGTCGCTAGTCAATATTAAGAGAAAGGCTACCCGAGTTCGAGTTTCGAACATGGCACATAGAGCTATATACAGTTATATAGAAGGATATAGTGTTAAACAACCTTCGGCCGATGGCCGCTGGGCCGACACAGATTGGATGACACAACGGGACTAGTGGGCAGCCGTCGGCAAAGGTCCCGGCAACGCGTGGCATTCAATCGCTAGGCTGTATCAGGGGGGATGCTACCCGAGTTCGGGTCTCGAACCTCGTAACTTACCTAGAGATTTATACAGTATAGTTATGTATGTATAGAGGGAAATAGCATTGAGTAAACATCGGCTGATGGCCGCTGGACCGATCCACATATTTTATGACACAACGGGACTGGTGGCCAGTCGTCGGCAAAGGTCCCCGCTATGCGTGGTACATGGGGTCTAGGCCTTATCAGGGTGAGGGCTACCCGAGTTCGAGTCTCGAACATGGCACATAGAGCTATATACAGTTATATAGAAGGATATGGCGTTGAACAACCTTCGGCCGACGGCCGCTGGGCCGACACAGATTGGGTGACACAACGCAACGGGACTAGTGGGCAGCCGTTGGCAAAGGTCCCGGCAACGCGTGGCATTCAATCGCTAGGATGTATCAGTGGGGAGGCTACCCGAGTTCGGGTCTCGAACCTCGTAACTCACCTAGAGCTTTATACAGTATAGTTATATATGTATAGAGAGAAATAGCGTTGAGCGACCATCGGCCGATGGCCGCTGGACCGATCCACATATTTTGTGACACAACGGGACCGGTGGCCAGCTGTCGGCAAAGGTCCCCGCTATGCGTGGTACATGGTCCCTAGGTCTTATCAAGGTGTGGGCTACCCGAGTTCGAGTCTTGAACATGTAACATAGAGTTATATACAGTTAAATAGAGGGAAATAGCGTTTAACGACCTTCGGCCGATAGCCGCTCGGCCGACCCACATATTTTATGACACAACGGGACCAGTGGCCAGCCGTCGGCAACGGTCCTCGCTACGCGTGGCACTCGGTCCCTAGGTCGTATCAGGGGGAAGGCTGCCTGAGTTCGTGTCTCAAACATGCCACATAGAGCTATATAGTACATAGCTTTGAACGACCCGCAGCCGACGGCCGCTGGGCCTACCCACAGGTATTGTGACCCAACGGGAACGGTGGTCAGCCGGCGGCAACGGTTCTCGCTATGCGTGGCACTCAATCCCTAGGTCGTTTCAGTGGGATGGCTTCCCGAGTTCGGGTCTCGAACATAGAACCTAGAGCTATATACAGTATAGTTATATAGAGAGAAATAGCCTTGAGCGACCCAATGCCGATGGCCGCTGGGCCGACCCACAGGTTTTGTGACTCAACGGCGTGGCACTCGGTCGCTAGACCGTATAAGGGGAGGGCTACCTGAGTTCGGGAGGAGGGGGGGTGTCTACAGCCAGCTCAAAAACTAGTAAATGATGTGTTGTATTGTTCGGGAGGTTCTGTCATGCCATTTTTTAACAAATTCTCATAAGGTATCAGCTAGAGCAGGCTTGTTTGAGCAAATAAAATGTCAGCCTGCCATGCACTCCTTGGAAACATATGATGGGTCAATGGCAATATCGCCAGGTGAGAATAGGAATGTTCCATAGAAGAAAGACGGCACTTTTTTCTCTCATCTGGCGATATGTCGTTGTAACAAGTATGTTTAAATTACTTTTTGAAGAAAACAATCCAGATTTCGTTTATGTTTTATTAAAAACACATTTTCCTCCAACAAAATAAAACAGCATTTACCATCTTCTGATGGGTTTTCTGGTATATTATTGCACATTGGACTGCAAAAATGTTACAATATTTTTTTTCCCATTATTTCTATGCTCTTTTAATTGTTTCCCAATACCTCAATGCATTACAGAAATCGGCGATTTTAGTCATTTTTTCAACATTTTGCCCTAAAATATAAATACTTGAGCATATCTATTATATCTGATACAATAAATGACATGGATATGTAGTGTGCAACATTTTATTGCTTCAATTTGATAAGTTTATGTTCAAACTATTTTCAAAAGATAATTGGAGATTCCGTTGATTTTTTACGGAAATACACATTTTTCGCCTGAAAATTAAGGCAATATTTTAAACATCATATGGTTCATGAATTTTTTCTACTTAATTATTGGACCTTTGTCTATCCAAAATGTTACAATATGTCTTTATTCTATTGTATTAAAATTTTTTTTTCTAAATTTTAACCCAATACCCAAAATGGATTACAGAAATCAGTGAGTTTTGTCATTTTTTCGAACATTTTGCCCTAAAATGCCAATATTTGAGCACATATGTTATATATGATGCCAGGAAAAACTTGAATATATATGCTGTACAACATTTTATTGCTTCAATTTGATCAGTTTATGTTGAAACTAATTTTAAAAAATAATTCCAGATTCCGGCGATTTTTGACAAAAATACACATTTTTCGCCCCAAAATTAAGGCATTTCCAAACATCATGCGGTTTGGAACTTTTTTCTTTTTAACCACTGGACCTTGCCCTGCCCAAAAAGGTTACAATATTTCTTTTTTCTATTGTATTAGATATATTTCTAATTTTTAATTAAATACCCCCAATGTATTACAGAAATCAGCGATTTTATTCAATTTTTTAACATTTTTACCCAAAATCTCAATATTTAAGTATCGGATCCATAAATTATATAGTGGGACATGTAGAGATGCGTTCCGAGAAAGATTCCATCTATTCAAATTGGTTCTAACATATTCCATTCTTTTTCTAAAAAATAATTCCAGATTTTGGCGATTTTCGTCTAAAAACGCAACGTTTTCCCCCAAAACTCACTAAAGCCCCAACGCTCAGATGGCACACATGTCTCATTTTGAAGCTTAATGTATGTTCTTTCAGAAAATCATACCCTACAAAATTCCCCCTTGGGGGGGAGGGGGGTCTATAGCCAGCTCAAGAACTAATTAGTTCACATGTTATTAAAACCTTTAGTTTACTATGACAATATTTACTTGTTTGCTCCCACTAGACCTAACAAACCCATAGCCCTTCGCCCACTACACCTAAACAAAACCCGCAGAACTTCGCCCACTACATCTAACCAAACCCATAGCCCTTCACCCATTACACCTAACCAAAAGTCGCAGATCTTCGCCCACTAAACCTAACCAATACGTATTGCCCTTCACCAACTACTATTAGCAAAACCCGTAGCCCTACACCCAATACACCGAACCAAACCCATAGCCCTTCGCTCACTACACCTAACAAAACCATAGCCCTTCGCCCACTACACCCAAAAAACCATAGCCTTTCACCCAATATACCTAACAAAACCATAGCCCTTAGCCCACTACACCTAACAATACCATAGCCCTTCGACCACTACACCTAACAAGCCCATAGCCATTCACCATTACACCTAAAAATCCCATAGCCCTTCGCCCATTACGCCTAAAAAACCCATAGTCCTTCATCCACTACACCTAACAAAACCATAGCCCTTCGCCCAATACACATAACAAAACCATAGCCTTTCACCTACTACACCTAACAAAACCATAGCCCTTCGTCCACTAGACGTAACATGCCCATAGCCATTCACCAAGTACACCTAAAAGAAACATAGCCCTTCACCCACTACACCTAACAAAACCATAGCCCTTCGTCCACTACACGTTACATGCCCATAGCCATTCACCAATTACACCTAAAAGAAACATAGCCCTTCACCCACTACACCTAACAAAACCATACCCTTCGTCCACTACACGTTACATGCCCATAGCCATTCACCAATTACACCTAAAAGAAACATAGCCCTTCACCCAGTAAACCTAACAAAACTCGCTACACTGGCAATTTATTTTGCTTAGTTGTTTTTACTCTTATTTTAATTATTAATTTTACTCTTGCTACGACCCTGATGTACCCTATATTTTTTGACACCGCATTATGCAGATGTACCCTGTGTGCACTATATTTTATGACACCGCAGTATCATGATTATGTGGGTTAGGTCGATATATATATTATCGATATATATATATAGACTTAATAGACTTAAACCACATAAACATAACTTACTTCGAGGAAGGAAGAAAGGAAGGAAGGAATTTATTAAAGTAAATGTGCATATAAACTTAAAAAATAAACATGTTTAAAATAATATTAAAAAAAAAATACTCGACCCAATAGGCCTATAAATCACTATCTATAAATACGAGTTTTTAAGATCACATGATACAAACATAAATTATACAATGTTCTATATTTAAATAAATAGTGAAATCAGTTGATATCAAACAATGTTAACAAATTCAATATAACAAAGGATTAACCAGGGAATGAAAGATGACATGTTAAGCAAATATATAACTAATTAAGGGTGAGTGGTTACCGGACAAGACCACTGCTTACAAGGCAGATGGGTAAAATCCACCAAATCATCCCTGTATTTTTTCTGATGATACTTGAGTGGTGGCGGGACAACAATGATCGAGGAATGGTATTAGAGCTATGGTACAAAATATATTATTGCATTCGCATTTAACAATCTCCGCTTATTTTCAATGTAACGGGAAACGTCAGTATTTGCTCATATTAACGTGTCATACTGCGTAATGTGCTCGTTCGTGATTGGTGCAATTTTCTGTTCATGTCAAAGAAAGTATGTGATGTAAACAATGTTGATTTCATTGTGAAAATCCCCACGATGTAATAATAATATGTTTGCTTCAAATCTTTTTTTTGGTGAAAATTAACTATTACAACTTATGCTATTGTTCTAATGTAAAATTGCGCATGCAATACAACTGTTATTAGATTTATATTGGGATATATGCACTCGTTCTTTCGCTCCTAAAGTCGCGCAATATTAATACGCGAAAGAACTCGTGCATATATCCCAATACAAATATAATACCCTATAATTATTGAACCGTAAACGTAAACGTAAACCTAGATTTTTCCGTCGCTCTCCAGATCTCCGGATTTAAGTGTAAAATCTCCAGATTTTTCATCAAAACAAAATGTTTATGATCTAACAGCTATATGTTCACAGTTTATCAGCTATTTCCCAAATTGGCCCTGTTACGCTCCCTAGTCAGAGGAGAATTTGCAAATGCCAAATCAACGGGGTCATCCGTGTAATGCACTGACTGAATATACAATTAACACCTAAGGGAATAATTAGTTCCTTCAGTGACATAATGTGCAATAACAGCAATATATCATTTTATGTGAATTCTTTAATTTGTCAAGCTAACTGAAATCGCAAATGTGAGGAATTAACAACTTCTACTTTGTGTTAACACTATAACAACTGCTGCTGTGCACGATGATTATAATGTGTATACATAAGAGATATGAAGACTTTGTATTTGCATTAAGAACGCATCTGTTTAGAAAAGTAAGTGCACTTCCATAAAAAAAAAAATTATGGTAGAAATAAAGTCTTTCTTATCGAATTACTATGGTAATTTATTATTTTTTTATAACTACCAAACAATGAATAATAGAAATTTGCGCTTTAAAAAAAGTAGTGTGAAAATCAAGTCACGCGCTCCAAATTTTCATTTAAAAATGTTCTTCGCGAGTTTTAAATCTTAAATTTTAAAAATCTCAGGATTTTGTGTTAAAAGTTTTGGCAGGCCTGACTATTCCAACACTTTGAGTTAATCATACATCATGAATATACTCCTGTTATTTGCCCCGGGGCAATCGAGTTCCGATGAGTTCAATGTTTGTAAAGCACCTTTTACGGAATAAATCGCAATGCAAAATAAGAAACTATATAGCTCTCTCTTTGTGTATACTTCTGTTATTTGCCCAGGAGCAAACGAGTTCCGATGATTTCAAGAAAAATTAATGACGTTTTCTTCAGTTAGTTTGCTGTTTATTCCGTCGAAAGTGTTATTTTAAGACACTTGCCTACCCTCAAAACTTGTTCCAAGCCCCATTTGTTCTGTAGTTTAGCCCTCCGAGGAAATATGTGTGCATTTTATGTCGTGTAAATCTTACAGTGAGGCAGGTGTTTGTTATGCCGTGACGTCCTCACGATTTACACACAGCCTCGTTTCCGTATGTAGAAAAATATAACAAAAAGGAATTTTCCAAACCGTAATTTTTTTGGCGGATATTCTTCATATATCCGATTTTTACGGTAATCATCATATGTCTTATGATGGATTGTTACTTGGTCTAGTATTTTATTAATTTCCCAACACCCCACCCTTACACACATATTTCTCTTATATTTCACTTTTTACTTGAATTGTTAAACGTTACATGCGTTTGCTATGTTAATCATAACATGTATTTGCTACATTTATCTTTATGGACTTTATACGGTGGGAGTTTATATAAATCCCCACCTTTGATGTTACTAACTATTACTTCAAATAGTTCAGGGCATGATCTGAAACATGTTTGGTATGTTTTGAAAACTTTCAAATATGTCATTTAATTAATAAATGGCCGTTTCAATTTCATATCATATTATGTTGTTTTTCCTCTACAATTTAATTTAGCTGCATCAAACAGAGCGCAACTTGGTGAGTGTAGGGTAACATAAATATTGTGATAGTAAGGTTGGCATAAAATACAGTAAAAAAGGATAAAACTATCGGACAGGGAAAGCAGCATTCAAGGACGACAGTCAACCACAAAACACAAAAACAAACACGCAAACAGACAAACGAAAAGGCAAAAGTAATAAAAAAATGCAAACGACATCACAAACACAAAAGGGTTGACAATAGGGCTAAAACTCATTTGTCCTGGGGCAAATGACAGGAGTTATACAGAGTGCGGCAAAATGTATTTTGGCAATATATTGCTATCTCTAAGAGATTTTATAATGTGTGTTAATTTTTTTTGTGTAATGACTCATCAATCGCTACCCAGAGTTGTCGTTCATTGCATTACACATATATCTCTGTCAACGTCTCACCAAATACCAAGAATCTTGGCAAACGATGAAAAACTGTGGAAATGCAAACAAATTTGATGACACTAATATTTTTCTGAATTAACTTCATATGAAATGCTTATATTATAAAGAAAACAATGTTCGGCTTGAATGTTCTGAATATACAGTAAATTATGCTCAGGATTATATTGCGGTAGAATAAAGGTTTGTACTTTGGCATATCACTCCGCCGTCAAAACCACCAAATCGTCCCAATAGCGTAATAGTGCAGCGATTTGCTTACCAGCACTTTCCAATATCACCTAGATCTTAACAACTTACTTAACCTATACTTATATATCAAAATGTAGATAATAAGTCGTGTTTTTTTCGGTTATTTACAAGTCAATCAACGGCCGATAGTTGGTGGTGTCACTGTGTTGAATTTCTGTTGCTATTTTTATATTTAGATATGGTCATGTGACAAATTATCGTGTGATTGCAGACTACTTTCTTATACGTTGACAGAGGTCAATGTAATGGCCTCTGGGAGAGATTGATGACCTACTTTTAGAATTGAAGCGCCTGAGTGATCATGATCACGATATTCTATTCTATTCACTGAAGAAGAACTCATTTGCCCGGCGGGACGAATAACAGGATTATGCCTTAGTAATGATCCTAAAGTCAGTGAATGAAATTATTTCAAGTTAATATTATTAATGTGTTAATTATGGGGATACCACAAAAGAACAAAGCTAATTCATACATAGTATATAATTATATACTGTTTTTACTTTTTAACTATGAATAAGAACAAGAACCCGTATCAACTCAGCTTCAGGAAATAAAAATGTATTTATAATAGCATCCGGCATAACAGAATCAAATATCTGTGACTTACTTACTGAATGCGTGAAAAACTGTGTTGTTTTTTAAACAAAATACATTGTGTTTTTATTTTTACTTCTACTGATCAAAGATTAGCAGTCTTCTGCCATGGTGAGTTATGTATCGTTGGTCTGTCAATAAACGTTTTTTTGGCAACTACTCCTCTAAATTCGTCAAGGTGGATGATATGGACCATATCATGGACCAGTTGTATTGGGGGAATATAATTTGTAATGAATCTAGTTGGGATAAAGTGGCAAATCATATTATCAATTATCCTATGAGTAGTAAGGAAACTGGGGTTACTAGTGAAGTTTTTCCGAAGGGGTTTGCAAAACGAGTTTTAAATTTGTTGGTGGGGCTTGACAGCACTATGTCACCCCGTCTTGGAACTGATTGTTGTTTCGATCAGTTTTTCCTGGTGATTTTAGCTTGTTTTTCATGCCGTGACGTGCAAATTTGCCAACTTGTCATGTAGGGGACTCCAAGGTGAATATTTTGCGTTGTTGCCCAAAAGTATTTTCCAATGTTCTCCTATTTCCCCAAAAATATTACCAATAACAGACAATATTCCATTGTTCCCCAAAAATAAACGGCCATAAAAAATAATCCACAAAACCGCTGGGAGACCCTCATCATGCGCGTATCTACGCGTAGGCCATATAGGCCCGGGCCTGCGTGTAATTTAACGATTTAACATTTTGAAACGGTTGAGAATGTAATAACATATGAGAGGACGGTGGGGTGGTGGGGAGTAGGGGCGTGGGCTGAGGGCATACCGTATGCAACATTTAAAATCTAATAGCTTTTCAGTCCTAAAATAACTGATAACGAATACATCTGTAACAACAGAGTGTCGGCAAAACAGTTTAATGTTATTCGAATATATATATATCTATCAATTTTATTTTGTTTACTAATTAATGTTTGTTTGGCATTTTACATATCCTGACCATAATAATTCAAAAGGCACGTGTTCTTTTAAAGACCTGTGGTCCTTAATTATTTTTCTAAGAGTATATGTGAGAGTTGATGCAAGTTCGGTAACACCATAAAACATTGTAGTACGCTGCGTCTGTATGCATGTTTTTTAACTGCTCATCAACACATTATAGGTTATTTAGGGCCGCCCCAGAGAGAAGGAAAGGATACATAGGAATCCGGGAACCGTTCCCTACTCTTAAGAATAGATTCCTACGGTTCTTTAACGTGCTCGGAGGATAGACCGATACACGGGAATGCTCGGTTTACGTCCCCATCCGACGGACGAGATGCTGCGACTGAATGGAGATGGACAAACATAAACACATACAGACGTTCTGATGGGTGGATGTTCGGATGAATTGATTGCAGACATTTATACATGCTTCTTATTTAAAATTTAACTAGTTTTAACTTTAAAAAAAATATGAACAAACCTGTCGCAACGGCTTTACAATATCAAAATCATACACATTGGGTGCATTTCTGTTAACCGAGACTACCTTTTGAATATGTAAACTATTCAATTCGTAACCAGACATATTATTTGATATGCCTGGTTTTAAATTAATAGAGCGACTTTAATAATGCGAAAAAGATCTGACCCAGTTGTTCAAAAAGCCATTAACTTAAGCGAGAGTTAAGTCGAAATTCAAATCTCGCCGAATTTCTGATGAATGAATATTTCTACCAGAAGTTGAGCATGCGAAAGCATTATGTTAAGAAGAAATGCAAATTAAAAAAAACTTTTAGTAGTACAAAACATATTTTTATGAGAACATATACTTTGAAAATTTACACTAACCAAAGATTAAGCTAACCCTGGGTGGAAGAGATCATATTACCCTCAGAATAATGACACCGGTTAAATATCATCAAAAGCAAACACTTGTCACTTTAACGAGATTATATCATATCTTAAACAATTTTCTGTTCCCAAAATAATGAATGTGACTAAAATATTTGGCAAGTAGCTGAAGTTATATTAATTAGTTTGTAAACTTAAAGTTGAAGACCAGAATAAGACCAATGTCTCTCTTGTGTTGGGCAACTGCTTGGAGACAACAGCCAGAACTCGAATTGACTACAGTTGTGTGGATGAGAAAGCTCTGTATGTACATTGTGCAATTTCCATATCTCGATGCACACTTGAATGTTCTTTTCTTATGGTGTCAGATGACATGTTTTCTTTGTTGGTGCATCGTCAAACACACTTCTGAAACGCACACAGGTGCGCGAGTGCACACCCACACCGCACACAATTTTATTTATACATCACTATATGTAATATCAAGGACGTCATGCAAACATGTTTACATAAGATAATGACGCGTCAATCAAGCAGTAATTAAAGTAATAGTAATTTGTTTAACGCTAATTTTTTAGAAACATATTGTGGGGTGGGTTTAAACAATATCCTATAGTAAGTATGCCATAAATAAACGAAATTCATATTTGCATATCCGGTAAATACACTTCATAAATAAGTCTTGATTTTGGTGTTGTTGTTACTTTTAATAGGTATTTAACAGTGTGTAATTTCAGCAAACATATTATTTGTTGTGCATGACACCGAAACAAAATGTTTGTCTTAAAATTTGCTTAAATTTCCATTTTTCGAGCAATTTAGCCAATACAATACTTTCTATAGCCAGAAAACATCCCATAATGGTATTCTTTTTGATATTTTTGAGTCATCTTGATCGAGTGGTCATAAATGAGAACAATACCGTGTCTGGGTATAAGAATGCACTAGTGCTAATTTAGTTTAAGTTTTCCTCAGAGGAGCATTTATTTTTTTTGTTTTTGTTTTTATAAAATTTGGCAGCAGGAGGTCCTCCAGAATGCACACATTTGATTATCGATAAACACAATAATCGCCGTTCATGTAAGCCATCGGATCCACCTGACATACGTTCCCATTCGGTGCTCAAACGATGTCTGGGCCTGCACACTGAATTTAACATAGCTACGCCCCTGCTGTACATACTTCAAATCAACAATCCTAGTTACTTTTGAGATTACGTAAACACTGCCTAACATTGACCAACGACTTGTCAACAATCTTTAGAAGAGAAAACAAGTAGTGAATATACACAAGATGAAAGAAATGATATTTCATGTTGACACTCCATAAATTTTTTTATATTTGTTAGCAAATTTTTCCCAAAAGTAGTTCTAAAATGCAGGTATGGTGGCACAAAAAAAACTAACACTACGTTAAGTTACAGGTATTACAAATTATATTCCCCAATATAAACTGGTCCATGATATGGTCCATATCAGACAATTTGACGAATTTAGAGGAGTAGTTGCCAAAAAAACGTTTATTGACAGATCAGCAATACATAACTCGCCATGGCAGAATTTGATCAGTAGAAGTAAAAAATAAAAACACAATGTATTTTTTTAAAAAACAACAATGTTTTTCAAGCATTCAGTAAGTAAGTCACATATATTTGATTCTGTTATGTCGGATGCTATTATAAATACATTGTAATTTCCTGAAGTTGGGTTGATACGGGAATTCTTTTTCTTATTCATAGTTAAAAACAGTATATAATTATATACTATGTATGCATTAGCCTTGTTCTTTTGTGGGCATACTCCTGTTATTCGTCCCGCGGGGCAACTGAGTTCTTCTTCAGTGATTAGAATAGAATATCGTGATCATGATCACACAGGCGCTTAGGTCATCAATCTCTCCCAGATGAATGATAGGTCATTACTCAACAATTTTCAATGCACATTATAAAATCTCTTAGAGATAGCAATATATTGCCAAAATACATTTTGCCGCACTCTGTATATAATCCTTGAGTTTTACTGTATTATATAATGTGAATGTACTGTGTTATACAATGTGAATGGTACATGTATTCCGCATTGTGATTTATTCCCTAAAACGTCTTTTAAAACAAATTGAAATCATCGGAACTCGTTTGCCCCGCGGTGCAATTAACAGGAATATATATATAGAGCAGCGATAGTATTATTAAATTCTGCATTGCGTTTCATTCCGTAAAATGTGCTTTAAAAATATTGAACTCATCGGAACTCGTGTGCCCCGGGGCAAATAACAGGAGTATATACATAGAGCGATATAATTTCTTTCAACAACCATTCAATGCTACATAAAGGAAAGATACTACCGGGAAGAGGGTTTTCTTCGGGTGCTAAGTTAAAGAACAAATGGGGCTTGCACATGTTTTGGGGTAGACAAGTGTCTTAAAATAACACTTTCGGCGGAATAAATATCAAACTAACTCAAGAAAACGTCATTTAAAAACACTGAACTCATCGGAACTCGTTTGCCCCGAGGCAAATAACAGGAGTATATACTAGCTAATTTTACTGCCACCGAAAGTATCACATGGAGAGGGAGAGCAACTGAGAAACAATATATATTTCGTTAATTAAAGGAAACAGTATAGTATACGTATATACATGTATCAACTTCTCCACTGCGTGTGTTAGGCATACACTTATATCTATCGTTAATATGTATACTATGCTTTTGTATTATTTTGTGATGCTCGAGGTTTTGATTATACATGCAACTGTCAGCAATATTAGCTCCATATGTCTATATGTTATGATTTTTTAACAAAAAAAAACAAGCACACTCGTTGTGTTTTTTCTCACCAAACATTGCCAAAATTAATAATTTAACCAACGGTCACATATGGCACGCCGTTTGCTCAATAATCCCGTAAACCCTAGTTATCACCGTAAACCTAGACTTCTACGGTTCAATAACTGGGGGTTTTGACCAAGAAATCAAGTTTATCAGAATTATTCCTCTTAAACCCCAGTTTCCAAGACCCTAGTTTTTGAGCAGAAAGCTAAGTGTATGGTACGCTAGTACGCCGTTTGCACACTAATCCGTAAACTGGGGGTTTCTCTCAATAATCGCGGTTATCAATATTTATTGTGCAATATCTCCAATAAACCCCAGTTTCTGATCAGAAACTAAGTTAATGATACGCCGTTTGCACAATAATCCCTAGAATGGTATCAATCTATTAATTAGACTATAAATAATAAAATTAGACGAGTTTGAAAATAAAATAATACTCTGCATACAAATTGTTTATTTTATTTTAAGCCCTGTTTCTCTTCATGGCTGAATTTGTTAATGTTCAACAACAAATTGTATTGTACATGCACATGCCCTTTTATAACTTCCTTCCTTCCTTCCTTTTTACTTAAACAGAGAAATCTGGAACGGCATCACCACTGACGTTACATAAATGCTCTCTTAATAGTATAACAGATCGACCGATCGACCGACCGACATAGACTTGACGAGAAAAGTGGAAATACAGACAGATGTCCGGACGGATGGACGGATTGTGACAGACAGACTTGTAGTCAGATAAGTCAGGTCGGATAAGTGTATAGGTGGACAGACACACGGATGGTCCGAAGAAGAAAAGAATGGACGGTCAGGCAAAGACGGTGTACACAGTTTATAATTTATTTTAGTTTAATAAAAAAAACATCTCTCTCACTCTCTCTTTCTTTCTCTCTCTTTCTCTCTCTATCTCTCTCTCTCTCTCTCAAATGAAGGAAGAATTTAGCAATTGTGGTTGTTTTGTTGTGTGTAGCTCCACTAAATGTTAAAAATTCCGCTAAATGTTAAAACTTCCTCTAACTGTTAAAAATGTACTAACCGCTAAATGTTATAAATTTTAACATTTAGCGTTTAGTGGAATCTGTTAAACGCTTAATGTTAAAAGTCAGAATTATATTTGTAAAGCATCGAATTGTATATCAGTGCTGTTTAAATGACTCGACGATGTCATTAATGCTATACTTTTAGGAACAGCTTATTCTTCTTGCTGTTTCTGCTGCTGCTGTTGTTGTTGCTGTTGTTGTAGTAGTAGTTGTTTTTGTTGTTGTTGTTGTTAGGGCATATTAGTAACGAAATCTCTATATCACCGTAGACTTTTATACACCGGATACTGAAGGTAACCGTGTTATACACAGGATACTGAAGGTAACCGTGTTATACACAGGTTACTGAAGCCGTGTTATACACAGGTTACTGAAGGTAACCGTGTTATACACAGGATACTGAAGGTAACCGTGTTATACACAGGATACTGAAGGTAACCGTGTGCTTGTTCGCCTTTTCGACAAGACTTTGAACTTACCGAGAATAACAATAAGGCAGTCCAAGGAACGGAGTGTTCTCACTTTGCCAACCTTTAAATGTAGGTAAAAATGTAAGGAAAACAGGGTTGGCAAAATGAGAGTATTATGTCATGGTTAACAATTCATGGACTTAATTGGCGCTAAATGTTGAAACTGTGTATGACAAATTAGGCTGCCTTTGAAAAGAAAGTAAAATGAAAGTAGCTTTGTATTCAAGTTTGGATAAATGACCTAACTACGAACATTAGTAAAACGGTTTTAATTACATTTTATTCAAATTTGGAAGAATAACGTAACTTAGTGAACATTATCAGCGGTTTATTATCATGCCAAACTGGCAGATTATTATTGTTATTTTATTCAGTCTTAAAAATATATTTGTTCTTCAATACAAAAAGTATAAGAATCTTAGTTTTTGAGAAACAATTGTAATCAAGTCACACCCTTCTACTCACTTTTCCCCAAAGAACTGAAAGGAACAAAAGAAAGAATCACAGCCCGAAACACAAGCTGTTAAAATACCTATCCCGCTAACAACAGTCAAATTTCACAACATATATGTACACCGTTTCTAAACAGATTTATTAATTTACTTATTTTGAGAATCCAAACTCCGTAGACAGGTGTGTAGCTACGTGTAATCCCCGTAGGTCCGGTGAAATGAAAATCAAAGCACTGAACGTGTTGGTGGACGGTGCCACTCAGAAAGTAATGATCAAAATCAAATTCCGAAAAACATACGTTTGCGTACTAAGCTCGTGAACATTTGTGCAAAATGTTATGGAAATCGGATGAGTAGTAGTAGACAATACTTTATCCCTCCACGTAATCGGCGGGGGATAAAAAGTGAAGTTATGTAGGAATGTTTACATTTTATAAGTGTCAAAGGGATATAATTGTAAAATGAAAATGTCAGAAAAAGTTAGTCATTGAAATCTGCATAAGAGTTTGTCACACCTTGAAATTACCAATTTGAATTGTTACGTTATGTAATGTCATTAATTTCTTTACATCTTTATTTGTGATAACTGTTACACAAATGATGTACGGTACGGCACGGATTCTATTTATTATCCAATTACATCTGATATATATCTATTTCATGTAAGCATGCTGTAGCACCGCTAAATGTTAAAATTCCGTTAAATGTTAAAACTTCCGCTAAATGTTAAAATATCTTACGCTAAATGTTAAAACTTCTGCTAAATGTTAAAAATTACTAAACGCTAAATGTTATAAAATTTAGACATGAATCCGTTAACCGAGCCAACTTCACACGCACACAAGCGTTTCAATGTCAGAATCAGCTTTCTTGCATGTTTACATCACGTTGGGTTATGTTTATGTGGGTTAAGTCTATATATATATATCGATATATATATCGACCTAACCCACATAATCATGATACTGCGGTGTCAGAAAATATAGTGGACACAGGGTACATCTGCATAATGCGGTGTCAAAAAATATAAGGTACATCAGGGTCGTAGCAAGAGTAAAAATGAATAATTAAAATCAGATTATTGGGTGAAGGGCTATGGTTTTGTTAGGTGTAGTGGGTGGAAGGCTACGGATTTGTTAGTGTTAGTGGGTGAAGGACTATGATTTTGTTAGGTGTAGTGGGGGCTATGTTTCTTTTAGGTGTAATTGGTGAATGGCTATGGGCATGTTACGTGTAGTGGACGAAGGGCTATGATTTTGTTATATGTAGTGGGCGAAGGGCTATGGTTTTATTAGGTGTATTGGGTGAAGGACTATGCTTTTTTTTTTAGGTGTAATGGGTGAAGGGCTAAGGTTTTGTTAGGCGTAATTGGCGAAGGGCTATGGGATTTTTAGGTGTAATGGTGAATGGCTATGGGCTTGTTAGGTGTAAAGGGCGAAGGGCTATGGTTTTGTTAGGTGTAGTGGTCTAAGGGATATGGTTCTGTTAGGTATAGTGGGTGAAAGACTATGGTGTTTTAGGTGTAGTGGGCGAATGGCTATGGTTTTGTTAGGTGTAGTTAGCTAAGGGCTATGGTTTTGTTAGGTATAGTGGGTGAAAGGCTATTGTTTTTTAGGTGTAGTGGGCGAAGGGCTATGGATTTGTTAGGTGTAGTGAGCGAAGGGCTATGGGTTTGGTTCGGTGTATTGAGTGTAGGGCTACGTGTTTTGTTAATTGTAGTGGGTGAAAGGCAATAGGTGTTGGTTAGGTTTAGTGGGCGAAGGTCTGCGACTTTTGATTAGGTGTTATGGGTGAAAGGCTATGGGTTTGGTTAGATGTAGTGGGCGAACTTCTGCGGGTTTTGTTAAGGTGTAGTGGGCGAAGGGCTATGGGTTTGTTAGGTGTAGTGGGTGAAGGGCTATGGGTTTGGTTAGATGTAGTGGGCGAAGTTCTGCGGGTTTGGTTAGGTGTATTGGGCGAAGGGCTATGGGTTGTCACCTTTAGTGTAGGTTGTTACGTTTAGTCCCAAAAGTGTAACCTTTAGTGCAGTTTGTTAAATTTAGTGCAGTTGCTATATTTAGGGTTCAGGAAGAATCTGATTTTAACTTACAAATAGACATGTGCACCTCGTGGTTCTCCATCTAGTAAAGCTCATTGTACCCATACACTTCATGTAAACACCCCTATTTACTTCAACTAACTACATGCGAACCCGATTACGAACAAAAACTAGTTTAATTTATTCAAGATATTTTGTTTCAATAAATCTAAATTCTTAAGGGTGTCTTGTGTGATTAGTTTTCAATGTATATATGTGCAGAGGGGATATGTTTGATGTGGTAGAAATCACACCACTAACATGACTAACGTGAACTTAATTCGAGACACTCTGAATTTTGAAAAAAATGCATATTTTTTTAATTGCTCAACCGTAAGAAGAAGAAACTTGATATTTCTGAGCTTTTAAACTGTAACGATAAAACGCGATTATAATGACAACATTAACAAGGGCGGATACAGGGGAACGCAACTTTTAAAAAACAATTAACCAAATTCACACACGTTTATTTTCGATTAGTTTATACCCCTCAGCGCCCTTTTCTTCCCCTGACCGTTACAAGGCGGTAGCCTGTTGTCAACCCTTTTGTGTTTGTGATGTCATATCTTGCAGTTTATTCATCTTTATAGTAGTTGTTTGTTTCTGTGTTTGTTTGTGGTTGACTGTCGTCCTTGAATGCTACTTTCCTGTTCGACTTTTAGCTCACCTGAGCACCAAGTGCTCAAGGGTGAGCTATTGTGGTGCTCAAGGGTGAGCTATTGTGACCAATCTTCATCAGTCTTCTGTCGTATGTCGTCAACCTTTAGCTTGTTTACACGATAGAGGCCACAATACTTCAGCAATGGTAACACCAGAGGTATGGCCCCTGAATTAGCGCCAAAAAAATGCAGTTTTTTCATCTTGTTTACATGATAGAGGCCACATTTCTTGAGCATTCTTAACCAAACTTGCCCCGATTGTATATGACCATAAGATCTCGTACGACTTTGATAATGGGCAATATCGGACAAGTAATACCAGAGTTATGCCCCTGAATTAGAAAAAATGCTGTTTTAGCCTGTTTACACGATAGCCACATTACTTGAGCAATCTTAACCAAACATGCATAGATTGTATATGACCATACAATTTCGGACGAATTCGATTATGGGCAAGATCGGACCAGTAACCCCAGAGTTATGTTCCATGAATAGAAAAATATGGAGTTTTACATGTTGTTAACACAATACAGGCCACATTTCTTTAGCAATCTTAATCAAACTTACACATTTTTGTTTTGTTTTTTTTTAAACTTTTTTTTTTAAACGCCGTGTTGGATTTGACGAAACTTAGCAGGAAGCATTGGTATGATGTCTAGTTGTGCATATTGCGTTTTTTTCCGGTTTGCTGATTTGTGACGGAGTTAGGCCCCTTGACATTTTTACTTTAAATTTCTTGTCGGCGCCACTTCTTTTAAACGCCTTGTTGGATTTCGACGAAACTTGGCAGAAAGCATCGGTAAGATGTCTAGTTGTGCATATCGCGCTTTTGTTTCGGTTTGCGGATTTGTGACGGAGTTAGGCTCGTTGACATGTTTACCTAAATTTCTTGTCGGTGCTACTCTTCCTAAACGGCTTGTTGGATTTCTACCAAATTTGGCAGGAAGCATCAGTATGATGTCTAGTTTTATTTACTATTGTTTTTTGTTTTTTATAATTATTCCTTTTTCACCCCAGATCCCACTGGTAACGCTGGGGTTATGGTCCTTTCATTGTGAAACATTTCCAAAAATTATATTGTTTATTATTTTATTATTTATTTAATAACTTGGTTATTATATATATATATATATATATATATGGGGAGAAATATTTGTGAACTACCAAGGACAGACAACCTTCGGACGAACTACGGCAGGGCGCCTAGCTATGACGAGATACACAGAAATCACACGTATATATTCACTCCTTAAAAAAGGTAGTTGCAACACACGTTGATAAACAGTATCTCTACATCATAACACACTCGTCTGAAGGCACAATTAACATATAGACGCATACATACATACAATTATAGCTCATATGAGTGGGCCACATTTAAGCGTTCAACCACACACAGCTATATTGAGACAGTGACAATGAAAGGTGCCGGATCTGGGGATACTGTGAATTCAGGTATATATAATAAAGGGAGAGAATTTGAACTCACTACGGCAACTTTCGAAATTGGGATCTCGTAAGAGATTCATGTTCACAAGGCAGAATTATATATGGGGAGAAATATTTGTGAACTACCAAGGACAGACAACCTTCGGACGAACTACGGCAGGGCGCCTAGCTATGACGAGATAAACAGAAATCAAACGTATATATTCACTCCTTAAAAAAGGTAGTTGCAACACACGTTGATAAACTGTATCTCTACATCATAACACACTCGTCTGAAGGCACAATTAACATATAGACGCATACATACATACAATTATAGCTCATATGAGTGGGCCACATTTAAGCGTTCAACCACACACAGCTATATTGAGACAGTGACAATGAAAGGTGCCGGATCTGGGGATACTGTGAATTCAGGTATATATAATAAAGGGAGAGAATTTGAACTCACTACGGCAACTTTCGAAATTGGGATCTCGTAAGAGATTCATGTTCACAAGGCAGAATTATATATGGGGAGAAATATTTGTGAACTACCAAGGACAGACAACCTTCGGACGAACTACGGCAGGGCGCCTAGCTATGACGAGATACACAGAAATCAAACGTATATATTCACTCCTTAAAAAAGGTAGTTGCAACACACGTTGATAAACTGTATCTCTACATCATAACACACTCGTCTGAAGGCACAATTAACATATAGACGCATACATACATACAATTATAGCTCATATGAGTGGGCCACATTTAAGCGTTCAACCACACACAGCTATATTCACTGTAGGGATCCGTACACCGGATCTTGGTCAAGACCCCGTTCACTAGTACGGAGTTTTGGTCAGCCATGTTGTAGAAAACGTACGGATAACAACAGCAAAGGTAGGTTAACCACGTTTCTCTCCTATTTGTGTTCATTTTATATGAATAATCAGTATTGCTCTATGGTGCGGAAACATTTCCCCGTTCAAATATTACCGTACATTGTTGACATATTACTTTAAATGCTACAATTCGGATCAAAGAAAAACAATTGCCGGTGCTGAAATTCGCCCAAAGTACCCTTCAGCAATAAATATCTCATTAATTTTCAAGTTAATGAAAATTTTGAATTGGCAGATTTATTTGTTTTTCCAATATACGTGCATGGTCAAAGGTTGAACTTCATTCATCCGAAATTGACCGAGATATGAATCGAAACAAAATTAATGTTTGTGTACGGGGTCTTGGGCACTTGTGTACGGAGTACTGCAAATATTCTCTTTTTACTGTACGTTGTTTTGCTTTAAATATATTGTATGAAACTATGGTTTTAATGGTACTTGCATTACATGTAATACATAAAACATTCATTGAATGTTTGTAAACAGTCAATGTAGTGTCATTAGCACTGAATCAACGTAGATTTCCTTGAACAGATATAATCATGCGAGCTATATAGATAATTAATATTAACCCATGCCGTTATCTATATCGTGTGTTGTCAATGTAGTTTAAGAACCAACTTTACATTTCCTATTAACATGCTTAGGAAAGTTTGACATAGTTTAGATGTCAGTATGGGGCATAGAATTAATTTTAACCTGACAGGCAAACTGTTTGAAAAAATACGGTAAGGATTTTTAACGCCTGTGGGACGTATAATAATACTTTATTTAAACAAAATTTTATTCAAGTACTGAATTGGATTGGACAACAGGCAATGCCTATGTAAGACCTCTCCCATATCAAGGTACATATAAACAATAAATTCATATCAAACATAACATAAAATGTGGAATTGTAGTACAGTTTGCATATATTGGTTTGACAATTAACTTAGAATCTTTGAAACATGTGTACCGTGATTGTTTAGTAGTAACACTTTGTACTGTCAGAAAGAATTTAAGTGAGAAAAAAAAAAGAATAAACAGAAAGAAAATCATACTGGAAACCAATACGAAATATATATACAAAATATAATGGTTTTAGTATGAGTTTCTGTAACCAATAGTTAATTTTGGAATTTAAGATAACTGAGAAAACAGACAAACAAAAAAATAAAAATTACAATAAAAAAGGAAGAAAGATGATAATATATAAAAAAAACAAAACTTATAGCATTGTGACAAAACATATCTGAAAATACAATAGTATATACATACATGTACACATTCATGTACATACCGATATACCCATATACATATGTACATGTACATACATCTATAATTCTACGAAAATCTCCTGGTACACTTGATGTATTTGTGGACGATAAGTACAATTTATCGTCAAGATTGGAACTGCCATTCAGTATCAAGTCAATGTTGATATGCGTGACATCAACAAGATTGGCTAGGGTATCAAGTAAGTCATTTCTGAATTGGTTATACAGTGGACAGTTGAAAAAGAAATGAGTATTGTCCTCACATGGATTGCCACATTTCGGACATACTGCTGAATCTGTCAAGAAGTGGTCAAATAAATGCGTATTTAGATTACTTGAGTTATTTCTTAATTGACAATGGATGATGTTATCATTCCTATTTCCTATATTATAGTGATATGGACTGTCAGTCCTATGTTCAATAGCCTTAAGTTTATGCTTAAATTGTTCAACAGATGGTGCATTTTTAGCGTCTAGAGAATGTCTGTCAAGTTTGTACTTAAGCATTCTTAGAATGTTAAATCGTGCACATGCTTTTTCGTATATATTTTCTATATGATGCGACCAAGTTGCATTGGACTGCATTGTTAATCCAAGGTGGCAATGTGACGCTACGTCTTGTACTATATCATTATCAAAGTAGACTGGTGGGTGGATATAGTTTCTTCTAGTGCAAACAAGGCTTTTGTTTTTTTGAGGATTAAATGTAACAGCCCATTTTTTTGACCATTCAAGATCATTTGTAAGAGAGTTGGCACATTCTACTGGGTTTTTATCAACTACAACAAAAAGAGAAGTGTCATCAGCAAATAACCGTACATCATTCAATAAGTCATCGCTGATGTCATTTATATAAAGCAGAAATAGAAACGGACCTAAAATAGAGCCTTGCGGAACACCTGCATCTAAAGTACTGAAGCTTGAAGAAAATCCATCTAGGACTACTTTTTGCTGCCTATCAGAGAGATAGCTACGTATCCAGTTACATAATGAATCATTGATACCATATTTAGCTAATTTAAAAAGCAACCCAGCATGCCATACTTTGTCAAATGCTTAGCAATATCGCAAAATATAAATCGTACATCTTTCCCAGCGTCGAGGTTGCTCATATGTTATTATATATTTCTATGAGCTGATTTACTGTAGAGTCTCTAGGTTGAAAGCCTGCCTGGTATTTGCACAGAAGGTTATTCGTTTTGATATAGTTGAACAAGTGTTTAAATACGATTTTTTCCATCAATTTGCAAATAATACTGGTAATGGATATAGGCCTATAATTGCCCGGCATGTCAGGTTCTCCCTTGCCCTTAAAAATAGGAGTTACATTCGCCTGTTTCCATTGGTATGGTACTTTTCTAGTGGAAATGACAGATTAAAAAGTCGCGTCAGTGGAGCAGCGATGATATTTAAAACTAATTTTAACACCTTTGGGCTAATCATATCTGGGCCTGGAGGTTTCGATAATTTCAAGATTTTCAATTGATCAATTACTTCCGTTTCATTTATAATAAAGTCATTCATTTTATTGTCAGTGCGATTATGAAAAGTAGGTAATTCCGGTTCATGTTCAATATGAGATGTTGAAGAAAAGGGAGAATTCAATTCGTTTGCTTTGTCTACTGGATGTATTAAATACGACCGTTATTTTTTATTGTAATGTTTGGTTGAGTTACTTTGTTCAATCTGCTATACGCCACCATTTACCCGTGGGTGTTGATTTATCAGTTAACTGGGTTGTAAGTTTTGACTTGTATGACTCCTTACATTCGCGGATTAAAGCAATTACCTCATTTCTAAGTTGAATAAACATTGACCAGACCAATGTAATGGATTGTTGTAAATGACAAAAAAAATTATATGACGTTAACTGTGGTCACAATGAGCTAACATTGGACAACTGTATCAATTCTAACAGACAATAATATACGTCTGGACTTAGTTTGTAGTACATGTAGTTATTCGGAATAAATACGGAGTCTTTCTCAAGAATTACCCCTTTTAAGTTTTAGTTTTCTGCATTTTTTCGTCTTAACAATACAAAATGGTATAAGACATATAGGACCTAAATAATAGTCTACGAATTACTACAAATATAAGTAAATAACATCAGTGCAGAGCAGCGAAAACAATCTATGCATTGCAAAACCCCGTACAGTACATGGACAAGACTCCGTACACAAATCCGCGTCTTTTTATATGAATTAGTTACGCTGGGCACGTTTTGTTTCGATTCATATCTCGGCCAATTTCGGATGAATGATGCTGACATTTTGAACATGCACGTATATTGGAAAAACAAATAAATCTGCCAATTCAAAATTTTCATTAACTTGAAGATTAATGAGATATTTATTGCTGAAGGGTATTTTGTGGCGAATTTCAGCACCGGCAATTGTTTTTCTTTGATCCGAATTGTAGCATTTAAAGTACTATGTCAACAATGTACGGTAATATTTGAACGGGGAAATGTTTCCGCAACATATAGCAATACTGATTATTCATATACATGAACAAAAATAGGAGAAAAACGTGGTTAACCTACCTTTGCTGTTGTTATCCGCACGTTTTCTACAACATGGCTGACCAAAACTCCGTACTAGTGAACGGGGTCTTGACCAAGATCCGGTGTACGGATCCCTACAGTGATATTGAGACAGTGACAATGAAAGGTGCCGGATCTGGGGATACTGTGAATTCAGGTATATCTAATAAAGGGAGAGAATTTGAACTCACTACGGCAACTTTCGAAATTGGGACCTCGTAAGAGATTCATGTTCACAAGGCAGAATTATATATGGGGAGAAATATTTGTGAACTACCAAGGACAGACAACCTTCGGACTAACTACGGCAGGGCGCCTAGCTATGACGAGATACACAGAAATCAAACGTATATATTCACTCCTTAAAAAAGGTAGTTGCAACACACGTTGATAAACTGTATCTCTACATCATAACACACTCGTCTGAAGGCACAATTAACATATAGACGCATACATACATACAATTATAGCTCATATGAGTGGGATATATATATTGATTCAGAGTAATCACATGTAAAATTATAAAAAACAATCAATCAGATTAATTCGATAATAATTTTTGTATACACTATTTGAATTAACGTAATATGGATTTAAATTGTTTTGCCATATATGTGGCTAGAATCCTCAACCTTTAGGTCAGTAGACAAATAGTAGAAGCCATTTGGTTATAGTTGCACTCGTTATAGTTAAAACATTTGCATATTGTAAATTAAAATCTTTAACAAGTAATTTAACAAGTAATTTTAATCATGTTATCACATTTTTCTAGTAAAAAACGTTTTTAAACGCGTTTTATTATCGAAATATCCGTTATAAAATCCTGCTAATATAAGCTTTCCCGTCGCTTAATGGAATTAAGGCGGGACCATGTAAGGTGTCATAGGAATTTATTCACTAGTAAGAGTAGGGCAGGTTCTCCCTGATTCCTATGTACAATTCCTCTCTTTTTGGGGAAGTTCTAAATCCTCAAGTTGTTAATTGCTATTACGTTGGTCACCTTGGCGATATCGTATTAAATAGTATATAACAAATGTTACGATGTGTAAACTACGGTGTTCCCGTGGTGCAATCCCAGATGCACCGGTTAATATTGGGGATTATATGTATGTGTACTACATCATGCATAGTTCTGCGATACACAAGAGAACAAAACAAATTGCTTTCTGACTTTACTAAACGACACAGATGAACCTAGGCGAATCACTCAGCTTTAAAAACAGGAGGCCCAAGAGGGCCTGTTTCGCACTACTGCCCGTACACATTTGGTAGAATTCAAATGAAGACAAAGTATCCATGCCCTAAACAAAAGAGTTAAAATTGCCCTGAATCGCACACCTGATGATCTTTACAACGATGAAAACATTGTCAAACAAGCTTAAAAGATGAAACAAGTGTCAAACAAGCTTATACTTTCATAACCGAATGAGAACACACAGTCGATGGTATATGTGGTTATAGGGTGGTGATCTCAACGGTGTTCAAGTTATGACTCAGGGGATATTTACCTAGGGTTGGGGACAGATCCCGGGCCGATGCTCTTTGGAAGGCTGTATCCATCTGTTTATGTCCAGTAAGTGTATGCATGGTTATAGAGTGGTGATCTCAACGGTGTCCAAGTTATGACCAAGGGGCTATGTCCCAAAGGGTGGGGATGGACCACAGGACCAATGCTGTTCGTGTCTATTAAGTGTATATTGGGTGGATATCTCAACGGTTTCCAATTTATGACACAGGGTTTATTTCCCCAGGGGTCGTGACAGACCCCGGGCCTAGGATGGTTTGAAGGTTGTATACATAAAAATTATGTTCATGCTCAGTAAGTGTATAATATGGTTATGGAACTCTATAGACACAATATACTTATACTTTCATAACCGAATGAGAACACACAGTCGATGGTATATGTGGTTATAGGGTGGTGATCTCAACGGTGTTCAAGTTATGACTCAGGGGATATTTACCTAGGGTTGGGGACAGATCCCGGGCCGATGCTCTTTGGAAGGCTGTATCCATCTGTTTATGTCCAGTAAGTGTATGCATGGTTATAGAGTGGTGATCTCAACGGTGTCCAAGTTATGACCCAGGGGCTATGTCCCAAAGGGTGGGGATGGACCACAGGACCAATGCTGATTGGATGGTTCTATCTGTCTGTTCGTGTCTATTAAGTGTATATTGGGTGGATATCTCAACGGTTTCCAATTTATGACACAGGGTTTATTTCCCCAGGGGTCGTGACAGACCCCGGGCCTAGGATGGTTTGAAGGTTGTATACATAGAAATTATGTTCATGCTCAGTAAGTGTATAATATGGTTATGGAACTCTATAGACACAATATAAACATATTTAACTAGCGAAGAAAAATCAAAACTGGAACGTCGAATTAAAAGTTAACAACTCATAATTCATTTTACGCATATTCAATCTCGGGTATTTTAAATATCTGTAAAATCTATGCTTTTAATCGGCACATATGAATTAATTTACGACTAAACACGTTAGTAGAGTTTTGAGAAAGGATTATTTAGTGTAATTTTGCCGTTATTGTGCGGGACAGTGCTGTTAAAGCTGGTATTTCTTTCGTTGATAACAACTTCCGCACGCACGCAGGCACGCACACGCACATTTCAACAACACTATTTTCCGATATATATATATCGTTGTATTGTTCATACAATTACATACAATTACATACAATTACATACAATAATTTCGCGATTGCCTCTTGTCTTTTTAACATAAAAAATACAATTGGAATTTGAGTATGCATAAAAATGTATTCAATGATTAAGAAATAAACTTACTCTAAGGATCGCCATTTTTATTTACATATTAACGACAGCTGTTCATTGGACAATTAAACTTGAAAGATTTTTCTCGGATTGCCTTATTGTTATTCTCAGTACGTGCAAAGTCTTGTCCAAAAGGCGATCAAGAACACGTGTAGTATCCTGTGTATAAAAGCCTACGGTGATATAGAGACTTCATTACGTCGTAATGTGAGCTAAAAACAAAAACAGCAGCAGCAACAACAACAACAGCAGTAGCAGCAGCAGAAGCAACAGCAACAGCAGCAGCACTGTAACTGAAAGTATGGCGTTTATGGGATGTCTATCATAACGACATCGTCGAGTCATTTAAACAGCACTGTTATACAATTCGATGCTTTACAGATATAATTCTGACTTTTAACATTTAGCGGTTAACGGATTTCACTAAAAGCTAAATGTTAAAATTTATAACATTTAGTGGTTAGTAAATTTTTACCATTTAGCGGAAGTTTTACCATTTAGCGGAAATGTTTTAACATTTAGCGTAAGATTTATAACATTTAGCGGAGGTTTTAACATTAAGCGGAATTTTAACATTTAGCGGTGCTACAAATGCTAATTGTTCTAATGTATGATATCAATGAATTAATAAACATTATCTTTTGTCGTTATATATATACTTCATACACTGATAATATACCGATAATCTCTATAGATTCGTTACTAAACTATATATTGCTACTTTCGATATTCTCCGTACTACGCACCTGCTAGTTTCGTTATATTTCGGAATGTACGGTAGGGTACGCCTTTTACCCCCAACCTCATGTAGACGTGGCATCAATTATGAGCGTTAATTTGTACAGGATCAACAGCGTATTACTTGAAAAATCACTTAAAGGGACACATGGCAATCTTGAAGTGTTTGAAATGGGTGTCTCGAGTAATATATGCATTATCGGTTTTACATGAATCAAATTTTAAGTATTCACTATTTCGTCTTATTTTACTATAAGTTTTAGTTTTATTTATGCAATAATATCAAAAAGTAATAATATGCAAAATGCTTAATACTATTCTTATAATTAATATTAATGACAGAACAAATGCAAGTTAAGAGAAAAATCTAACGGGGGCCGTGAGTTTTTAAAAAAATCAAGATTGCCGTGTGTCCTTTTAATGTTTACTAACGTTTACATATTTATCAATATTTTGTCAATATATGGATATTTTGCCAACTTACAGCCTTACAAATGGTACTACTTTTATCGCGCTGTAATCTGATCATCTTTGGTTTCTAACGGTTTCTAGTAGAAATTCGTTTTCAGAGAGATTTCCCACTACATAGGACTGTTGCTGGCGGCACCGTCCAAAAATGACGGAAAATGACCAATGAGTATCTAATCTCATTTCAGTTCTATACTAAATATGATCAAACAAAATATTGTGTGCGTTTGAAATGCAGGATATTGTTATCAAATATTCCATCAATTTTCACATCAATAAAGAAATTTGAATCCGCTCATGGAACTTCTTTTGGACCTAGTTATTTATTTTTCATAAATGTAATTTAATACTAATTGCATTTAAAGAATTCTAAAATGTTGACGAAACCTGATGTAAGATATAAATATCGTCATACGTATACATTTTAATATATGCACGTTTAGCGTATGAATCAGAGTCGTATACTATGAAAAACCATTTAAACTGCTTAACCGGAACAGTAGGAAAGGGCGGAAAACTAGATGTAAGATACTTTCAAGTTGTGTTTATTTCAAGATCATAAACTTTCATGAGAAATAAATATTATATCTGAATCCGCTTTTAAGAGTTAATAAAACTGTAAAGGGTATTAATGGAAATTTCCTACACATGAAATGATGATTTAATGGACAAAATGCATTAATTTGCTTTTAAAAAATGCTAAAATGTGTAATAGATTATATCATAAAATGTCTAATGAACGTCTTTGCGAATCTAATAATTATGTATTTGACAAAATGAAAGAAAACATCATAATGTCAAAAACATTTCATATTAAAGGTTTGTACTTGAAAGCGGCGGATTTGTAACCGGAGGCCCCGGGTTCAATCCTCCGTGGTGCCACTGAGTTCCGTCGGTGTGTTCTTGGGCAAGACACTTTACCTTAGCCTCGTCCGTCGGATGGGGACGTAAACCGGGCGGTCCCGTGTATCGGTCTATCCTCCGAGCACGTTAAAGAACCATAGGAATCTATTCGATAATAAGAGTAGGGCAGGTTCCCGGATTCCTATGTATCCTTCCCCTCTCTCTGGGGCGGCTCTAAGTAACCTATACTGTGTTGATGAGCCGTTAAACAACATTCAATTCAATTGTACTTGAAAGAGTTACCCATACAGCGTGTACTGAATCGCCCGCGAGTTCGTTCAGGAACCATGTTTGTGTGATTTGTGGTAGAATAGGACCGACGTCTCTTGTGTGTTGTTAGAGGCGAGTAAGTGAACATTAACAATCAGAATGAGAGTTACTTAACAATCAGAATGAGAGGTAACTCGGCAATTCTGCTTGTGATAAGTGGAAAGGTACATTTCTTATATTTTTATATCGATGTAAATTGAATGAACATGTAATGGTATTTCCTTATTGTGCCGGATTACAGTAAAACGCAATTCACACACGCACACGCAAGATCGTAAATTCATAACTTTCACATGACATCATCAAAATAATTTGACCACTCAGTGATCAATGAAATAAAAGACCTCCACATTCTGGTAGGGGGTAAACTCGGTGTTTATCGTTGGTGTTCAACTGACTTTAGCCCTTTATAAAACTAGTTTGTAGTAATAATTATATTAAAAGCTTTCTTTTTTTGTGTGCATCTATGTATCTTCTTTTGGTGTTGTCTGATTTTAAAACACCAATATGGATACATTTAATTTAAATCCATGGTCTAATATTTTCATTTTTCATACAGAGATCGAGGAAAAGTTCGAGTAAACCCCTTTACTTTCACCTACTGAATATCTCCGACCTACCGGAAGTTGACCGGATGTGAAAGTTATTACACAATATATAACCATTATTTTAAACTAAAATATGTATTTGCTATGTTAACGAGTGAAGCAGACTCCTGTAATCAACACGGTTCCATCTCAGTATCTCTAAAATACTTGGATAGGGTCAAATAACATCAATCACCCGATTAGAAAACATCCAGGTTACTAATGTAAATAGCGTTTGGACATCGACATGGCTGATCGAGCTAATTTAGTTAATTTTGTACTACCTACGTTTATATTGATTCAAAGGACAAGGTATGATAAGGGGAACAACAGAAGTATAACGCATGCGTTATATGTAAACGATTTTTAATAGTGGGTTAGTTTGTGGAAGCTTTGTTCAAGTCACAAACCTGTATTCGTCGATATGGAGATTGAATTGAATTGGGGTTTTAAGGCGCGCCAACACATAAAAGGATATATGGCGCCTAACAGGAATGAACATGCCAGGCTCATTCTCCATGTACATTGAGATGAAATATGGAGAACGGGCCTAGAACCTTCTCACCCTGAACTTCAGAGTTGCTGCAAGTTCTATTGTAGACACTCCATTTACGCTGGAGCCACGTTATTGTTTTCTGCCACTGCTCTAGTGATATGAGCGAGATGGCACCTGAAACAATAAAGGGGTCATGATGAAGACCTTTAATTAGCATGAACAAAAAACTATAAAATAAACATGAATTCGCGTGGGGGTGGTGGGGGGTCTACCCCTCTGCCTTCCCCTTTAACCGATATGGAGATGACAGGAAGGTAACGCGATATAGAGATGACAGGAATGTAAAGTGAAGAAGTAAAAGATACTTTATGATACAGATACGTTTTTATTTGGTCTTAGATACATAGTATTATACATGTTAAAGGGAACATATTCAAGTATTTTCAATTAAACGATTTACACCTGAGCTATTACAAAGGGAATGTCAGTGACCATGCTACACTATAATATAAAAGTCATATTTATTTGAATTTTACAAATGATTATCATATAGGCCCTATTTATGTTCATGTTTTAGTTGTATTCAGGTTCAAAACCGCTTCGGAGTTGCCGTTAGGGAAATCAACTTTGCATTTTAAATGAATTATAAGTGATCGTATAGAAAATATTTAATTTCTTTACTTCTTTACTTCATTATAATCCTCAAATATAAAGTGGTGCCGAAACGTCTAGGGTAAAAATTAAAATAGATGCCGAAATGGTTTGATGCCGAAACGACTAGGTGCCGATTCGTCTAGGTGACGAAATGGTTTGGTGCCGAAACGTCCTGAATCGATATTGATCACACAGACGCATAAACTTGAGAATTGTCTGCATTTATTAATAAGCATTTTTCATCTACTGATCATTGGGACTCTGCTTTAATTAATAGACTAATATACTATATATACAATAGTTTTCGTCTAGAAAATTGGCGTAGCCCATCGAGATTTTTAAATAAGCAACGATCTCAGATAGACTCTACCCGATTTGTAGTATGGTGCAACTGTAGCATGGTTACTGAAATTCCCTTTGTATTTGCGCAGGTGTAAATCGTTTAATTGAAAGAACACCTGTCAGAATATATAGTGTATTCAGCAGTGGCAAGCAGAATTATGATGGTTGCGAGAGGTGTTGTCTGTTAAACATGACGGTGGGAAAGTAGAAACAACATACTTGCGCAAAGAAAACATACTTATTGAGATGGTGCTCTACTGCTGCTATTGCTGGCAGTAGCTACTGCTCCTGCTGTTACTGCTGCTACTGCTGCTACTGCTGCTACTGCTGCTACTGCTGGCACTAGTCAGCAGTAGTGCTGGCACTAGTCAGCAGTAGCAAACATATGATGGTTGCGAAAGGGATTGTCTGAAAAACATAATGATGGGAAAGTAGAAACAACATACTTGCGCAAAGAAAACATACGATGAGTATACCTATTAAGTCGGTGCTTTACTGCTGCTACTGCTACAACTGGAAATTTGTAAAACGTTGCTTAATTTTCACTTTCAATAGTTCTTTATTGTTTTCATATTTGACGCAAAATACTCGTGAAAATTGGTCTGACGTCATTTCAACTTCAGAGGAAAGCTTATTTAAAAAAGGCTTAACACAAACCCCATGACACACAAAGCACACACCTCCCTGCCCCAACCCATCCCGTCTTTTCTCTGGAAATATGTTATTTCATAAAGTCATCTTGGTGGTAAAAGAAAGTGTGCACAAATTCAAAAACTAGCGATGTCGGACTTGAAACGGTAGAGTTTTGGCCCTTGAATAAAATGACTAAACTTAGTTTTGTTTACATTTTTATCCGATATTTACCAGGCTTGTTCATATGTTAATAGCAATAAAAACTCCCATCCCCTTTGGTTTTTTTTTAATATTTTATTTGCTGAAGTTACCTTTGTCATAAACGAAAACATTGACACTTTCAAAAACTGGCCATGTCAGATTAGAAATAGCAGAGTTATGGCCCTTGAATTATTTAAGATATTATTTGTTCATCTGATACTTTACCTGACTTGTTCACGCTGTTAATTCCAATAACAGCTAGGCAAGGTTTGAAAACCAGCCATATCTGACACGCCCCTCCCCAGTCCGCCCCACTCCATCCTCCCTAGTCTGCGCCCCCCCCCCTCTCCCTCTCCCCCCCCCCCAACACCTTAACACAGATTTCCACCGAATTTGTGAAAAGATTTGTATTAACGAGATTTGTATCAACGATTACAAACCATTTAAACATATTATGGACACCATTCAGCCTTCGTCAGGCTCTCTTGGGACTCTTGTTTCCAAATGTTTGTGTACTTTAATTGTCTAACTGTATTCTTTCAGCATTACTTATACAACATATATAACATTGCCACTCTACATCTAGTATGTATTTTGTTACATGTTTTGTTTTGTTGTGTAAAATAGATGCCCATAGAGGACCTAGTATTTAAAATGCGTACATGGACGAAACGGGCCATGGACGTAACGGATCAGGACAAAATGGAACAGATCGCTGGACAAAACGGACCATGTATATGGACAAAACGGACCATGTATATGGACAAAACGGACCATTTCATAAGACAAAACGGACCATATATGCAAAATAATAGTTACCGTATTTTATTAATTATATTATATATATATATTTTTTAAATGGCGAGTTTTATAGGATTTTTGTTCTATAGGATTCTATACAACAGCATAAATAAGATATAATCAATAAGCATTGACTATGTATCAACACTTCAAACTAACAAGATATTGAGGCCCTGTAGACCCAGGCTTGCACATTAATTTAAAATACAGGGTATTTTTATTATAATATGTCATCCATTTCTACACGAATAAAGCAACTGCTCATGTAACATTTATTGGGATTCACTCAGTAGTTCATTTTTGTTTATAAGTGTAATACAATATTAATGCATCTAAACAATTGTAAACTTATGACGCACGCTGATGTACCCATATAATATATAAACTTCGTCATACTGCGTTTTAATATATATAGTGTATGATCACAGCTGTATGCAATAATCAATACCATTAAAAACCATTTAAACTGCTTAAGAGCAGGAAAGTGTTATGAAAACAAAATTTAAAATAATATCAAGTTATTTCATTTCACGAGCATAAACTGGCGGGAAGTGACGGTTACACTGTTGTTCATCATTGAATTTAACAACTAACATTTTCTGAAAATTCACCATAATTCACCAAATCTTAATCGCAGAACAAGATTTCACGCCCCACCTCGCCCCTTCCCAATTCCCATCCCCTCGCCTCCCTCTATTCATTTATTAATATTATACTTTACCAAGGACGAAAAAATAACAAAAAAGTGTATTAGCTTATTGTTTTTTTGCGCTACCTTGCCCATCTTCTGTATGTATTTTCGTTGACCTGCGCGTCTTGTACATCCAACGCTCATTTGATTTCTTCGTTTATTAATATTATACTTTACTAAGGACGAAAAAGTAACAAAAAAGGTATAAGGTTTAAGGAGAGGAACTCTATAAGATTTTTCTATCTATACTTATGATGTTATATTCTAGATGTGTTTGTTTGACTTTTTAATCGGAAAATATCAATTCTGAAATCTCATTGAACTAAAACAAATACATTGATTTGATTGCTTCATAAATTCCATTACGTACGTGTGACAGATGCGGAAGAACGTAAAACAATTACATAAACAAGTTGTCAATCATTTATCTCACCTAAAAATGTGTACTTATGTGATGCATGCAGTCCTGTTTCAGCAACTTAAAAAAGAAAAAGAAAAAATTCATCATCAATCAGGATCCAATACTATTTCCTCCTTTAACCTCAGTTTCTAATGAAAAATGAGGTATTGCATAATTGCCGAACACCCACATATATTATCTTCAACATTCTCGAACAGTTGTCATCTTCTACATCTTCTACTTGTCACAGCATCCAAGCAGAAAGAAGAAAACTTTAAGCAGAACAAAGAGTTATCACACAGCTAAACAAAAAGAAAAGAAAAAAAGAAGATGAAGATGAAGTATACAATGTTGGTCCTTGTACTGATGACGCTCGTGATGTTATCTTCAGTAACATGTAAGCGTTTTACTGTTTCAGTTTAAGCTTTTATGTCATATTTATTTCATAATGTGGATCTTTGTCGCGGTTCGAATTGCTTTTGCTTTGGAACATTTGAGTGCATTTCTAGAAGATTTCGAAAGTTTTACACATATTTTTTGTTTATTACAACTCATTTTGAATACTGTCTGAAATACTTCCGAGGAAACATATATATTTGCATTGTTTATAGTTTAGAGTCAATCCGTTTCATTATAATATAACTGGCATCGTCTCTCCAGTATATGTTAATGGCTTCTAAGAATATGTCTTTGATGATGTTTAAGTTCTATTGATTTTTATATAATTGTTTAAAGTTATTTGCATCGTTCCTCCGGCCATTCGATAAGAACTTGTAAAACATATCCTCGGAAAATGTATTGTTGTAACAAAATAATATTCATAATATGCATTCATCATTTATTCGTTTGAAACAGTTTCTTGTTTTCATCTGCAAATATTTACATTTCTACTGCACATGCTTGCAATAAACTATTGTGTCTTGTTGCGCCTCAATTACCAGTGAATAACATTTGCTTTTGGGGCGGAGCTAAAACAAAAAAAATGGTGCAGTTGATTCGTCTGATGAACTTTTTCTGTTTGTGTGACGTAACGTCGTCTTGTTTTCGTGCTAACTGCCGTAATTTGACATGAAAATGCGTGCAATTTTGGCAACGTCGCTGTTCCAATAGTACGTTATACCGCTTTAAAACTTCATTTTAACACGAATACAAAGTTTTTACATTATTAAAGATGAATGGCCACACTTTGTGTAGTATTATCAATTAACAAATTTAAATCTTAAACATCAGATGAACATTTCTTGATAGTCTCGGAGAGAAACATATATTGAAAACCGCTACTAAGTTGTATGTTAAAGTTTTCTACGTCATCAAATAACATATAATTCTCGCTTTTCACAGATATTGCAATGTGTGAATTGTAAATATCTATAGTTGTGTATTGATTTCGATTTAAATAAACCTGTACATGAAACAAAGCATAGCCGGAGAACTTTAAAGTCTGAAATACAGATAGAAACAACATAATGTAAATATAAGGATTGAGTTCGATGTTTCGATCGTTCTACGGGATATGAACAACAATAGCTAATTTAAAGTTAGTGGAAAGCCCTTCGGGCTTCACGCTCTTTAAACAAGCCTACTGTTGCTCATATCCCCCTCCCCCACCCCCCACCCCTCTCCGCCCCCCAGAAAGATCTAAATATCGAATTCAATCCTTAAATGTTTAATTTAAAGACAGAGTCTGTTCTCAGCGAGCTGGTTCAGTTAAACACATAGCATTTACGTTCGTCCCTTATTCTAAATTAAACGACTGATAGGGATGCATTCTTCAAAGGAAATTTCACCAGCCACATTACACGTTATATATACATATAAATACGATGCTATATATACTAATTGCTTAATTTCGTATTAAATATGCCATTAAATCACTATTAACAATTGTAAACCAGTTTGTGATGTCATTGTAATAAAATGGGTGCATATGTACTTAGAGTACCATGTACTGGATTCATAAATTACATAAAAATCCGTATAAGGCTCGCTTTATATTTCTAATTCTAGTGCCTGCACCACAACAAACATCTCCAAACTTTTAACTTCTTGTCTTACTGCCGTTAAAGATCACGTTAAACTATATTGTGATAAAACTTATGAAAACTCTGGGATTAATTTAGTTTGGTCTATAAAAAATTCAGGAGACGTTCTTGATAAAATTTTCAATAAAGGTCAAGTTTCATCAATGAGTACTTATGACTTCTCTACACTATATAGAACCCTACCACATCATCTTATTAAAGACAAGCTAATTTCTCTTATTCAAAACATTCGCTAGAGAAAATACTACATTTTTGGCATGTAATAATATTAAAGCGTTTTTTACTAACGGCAGTTTAGACAATTATACTATGTGGACTTGCTATGAAGTTTGTGAAGCACTCATCTTCCTATTAGATAATATTTTCGTCAGGTATGGTACCACCGTTTATAGACGAATTGTTGGTATCCCTATGGGTACGAACTGTGCACCACTTGTCGCAGATTAGTTTTTATTTTGCTATGAAAGAGATTTCATGTTGAGTCTTTCACCAGATACCCAGGCAGATGTTATTGAAGCTTTTAATGACACCTCTCGGTATCTGGATGACATACTGAACATTGACAACCCTTTCTTTCCAACTATGGTTGATAATATTTATCCTAAAGAACTTCAGCTTAATAAAGCTAATATATCTGATAATAACGCTTCTTTTCTTGATTTAGATCTCTCGATTGAAAATGGTGAAATAATTAGCAAAATCTATGACAAGAGAGATGATTTTAATTTTGACATTGTTAATTACCCCCACTTGGATGGGGATATTCCCCGAGCAACTTTTTATGGGGTGTATGTGTCTCAGCGTATTCGTTTTTTAAAGAGCTTGTACTCGAGTTGAGGACTTTAATATTCGTAATCTTTGTATAACTAAAAAGCTACTCAATCAGGGTTACCGTTACCATAAACTTCGTAAAACCTTTGCAAAATTTCATTATCGTAACCCTAATCTTCTTTCCAAATATAAAAGTAATTTAAGGACTCTTCTGCGACAAGGACTATCCCAACCTGACTTCTATGGTGATGTGATTTATAAACTTCGTAAGATTCTTGGTCATGATCACTTTCATACTATCTTTGTTAAACATGTTAAACAGTTTATCAAAAGAGTTTATGACCCTATCATTTTGCAACGTACTGCATTCTTGGTGGTGGCCCCTTTTACAGTTCGCCACTATGCTTACCTCTTTAATAACCGGACAGGCTATGGACCCTATGATGACGCCTACCTAAAGCCCATTGGGACGGTGGCGTTTGATGTTTGTCTATGATCTTTCCTGTCGTGCCCTTAATAGTTTATTCTCTTGTTGCTCTGGCTTCGCCAAGTCATTGAGTACTTTCATTGTGGCTTTCTAGCTATTGTTTTTTTGTATTATATTTACACGAGCATATTTGTGTTTTACTTATATGCCTATTGATGCTGCCTTGTTGGTTAGAGATTAGATCGCGGCTGGGATTTCTTTATTTACACTGTCCTGTTTTAATGGGTTGACAGTAGGGTAAGTGTGAGGTTTGGTGCACCCTAGAACCGGTTTAAACCCCCAGTGGCCTTTGTTGCCACTGACCGTTCCAAGGCGGTAGCCCTATTGTCAACCCTTTTGTGTTTGTGATGTCGTTTGTATTTTTTATTACTTGTGCCTTCTCGTTTGTCTGTTTGCGTGTTTGTTTTTGTGTTTTGTGGCTGACTGTCGTCCTTGAATGCTGCTTTCCCTGTCCGATATGTTTATCTTTCTTTTTAACCGTATTTGTCGGGACTTTATTTTCCCTGATTTTGAATAGAAATTTCAATAGATGTTGCCAAGCGCATCATTTTTAATCGATGCGAATATCTAATAAACGATATTTTACTAGTTTCATTTTATTGATAAAGAATAAGTCGTTTTTGCTTTTATTTCATCAAATACAATTTTTAAAAAGTTTTGAATACTGTGCTACTCAACTTTTAATGATAAGCACTAAATAAACTGAATGCAGCATGCATATGATATGGAAATATTGATATCTACAGGTTTATATTAAAGCATACTCTTTTAACTTACTTTTGATTGTACGCCAGGTTTTAGAGCCTTCAATTAAGGATCCAAAATATCTCGGTAAAAGTCTGACTGGTAATTACCTGAATTTATTTCATCAAAATACACCAAGTATTTTGATTCAAAGTGCCGATATTTACCAGTGCGGACCTAAATGTCGGCCTTGTCCCAATCTGAGTTAACTGATTTTATCGCATTTATTTACCTGAATAATTGACACTGTACCAGTCTACGATCAATAGCGGTCAAGGACGTTGTAACGCCGTTTTTCATTGGATTACACTGTCACGTGATAATTTAGGGGAAAATGGCATTGAGGGCGATTGCGGACTTTTTTCCACAGCTGATCGAGTGAGAATAACTTATCTATGTTTTCTCATTCATTTAAAGCTGCTTTCAACGTCCCATCAATTGATAGCTTTCTGTGATTTGTTTTAAATACACAAACACCATATGGAAGTCATTTCCTAAGCGAATATTTGATGATTACCATAAAGCACCTGGTTCGAAAGATTTTTTTTCGAAAACATTCTTTTTCATTCACTTCAGAACTTTCAACACTAACTAAATATGTTTCAATGGAGACATTATTTTTCATTCCCTTCAGAACCTGCAACATTGACAAAATATGTTTTAATGGAGACAATCATTTTTCATTCCCTTCAGAACTTGCAACATTCAACGTGTCCATTTTCCAAAAAACATTCAAAAAAGCGTATATCACCAACATGATCTGTGTCCACATTTCCAAAAACTTGATATTTTACCCCAAAAAGTAATCAAAGCCCCTTTTTCTTAGTATTTGTCCCCAAAGGAAACCCTTTCCCCGGAACAAAGTTTCCAAGTGTCACATTATAACAACTTTTAAAATGTGGACACGGCTCCATCAGACAGTGTGTCCATATTTGCAGAAAATACTCTTTTCATAAGAAAAACATCATTTTTTAAAATGTGGACACGGCTTTATAAGGCACTCTGTCCACATTTTAAAAAATGATGTTTTCTTGACAAAAGTGAATTTTTGAAAATGTGGATAAACCGCCTTATAGATCCGTGTCCAAATGTTAAAACAACGATGTTTTCTTATGAAAAGTGTATTTTTGAAAATGTGGACACACCGCCTTATAGAGCCGTGTCCACATTTTAAACAATTACTTTGGTGGACAAATACTAAGAAAATGGGGCTTGGATTACTTATTACGTTTTTGGAAATGTGAATACAGAACATGTTGGTGAATTATGCTTTTTTTGTCTCTTTTTGAAATCTGGACACAGGTCATGGTGGTGAATTATGCTTTTTTGTCTATTTTTGAAATCGGGACACGTTCAATGCATGTTCTGAAGGGAAATGAAAACGAATGTATCTCAATTTAAATATATGTTGTCAATGTTGCAAGTTCTGAAGGAAATGAAAAAGAACGTCGCAATTTAAACATATTTTGTCAATGTTGCAAATCTGAAGGGAATGAAAAAGAATGTATCGGAATTTAAACATTTTTCGTTAATGTTGTAAGTCCTGAAGGGTCCAAAAGAACATAAACCAATTTTAATATAGTTTGTCAATGTTGCAGTTTCTGAAGGGAATGAAAAAGAATGTAATATTTATTTTCTTTTTAAGTGACACCGAGGTTTCGAGTAGAATTGAAGGGAATGATTAGTATTAAACCCTTTGTTATGTTATGTATCAATAGATAAATGACAGTCTATGTATTCTATCTTTATTGAATCATATAGATGTATGCAGTAAGAATGCTAGTATTAGAATGTTATCAAAGTGGACAGCAGGGGATATCCAAGATAAGGGAGGAACCAAGAGGCGGGGCTTATCAGTCAGTATAGTAGTGACAGCCAGTACATAAATTCAATAGACATATTGTAACATCTCTCTCCTGAGGAAATAAAGCATATAATACATCAAATAGTTCCAGGAAGCAGAATGACATTAATAAACAATAGAGCGTTGTCTTTTTAAAATATCACAGGAATAGCACCTTCTTATCACTTCCTGATATTCCTTTGATTAGCTATTCACACTTCTATGGTTAGTTAGTTTACACCATTAATGATGTTAGTTTATTAGTACCACTTCCTGGGATAAACATTGTCCATGAAATGCTGATGAAATCTCATCTCTCATGTGGCTTGTGCTAGTCTGCTAAGCTGATTGATGATAATTATAATGTACTGGTCAGTTACACATTTACTCAATTACTTTCTGTTTAACTGCCCTTCCTGGCCTTGTTATGTATACATTTGAACTTGGTTCTGAAATAGGTTTTGCAGAGATTTGTGGCAAGGATCTTTCTTTGACTTGGGGTTCCAAATGGGATAAATCATTTTCTAAGGGAATCTGTATTTCAGAATCTGCTGTTTCTTGGTTTGGGATTGACTCATTTGTTTTTAATAAAATCGTAATAAATTAAATTAATTTTTAATTTCTCCTGTACACAGTACCATCTTCCGTTTGAATTGAATATGAACGTTCATTGTGTTTGTTTACGACTACTGCCTTTTTCCAAGTTTTCTTTGGCTGTTGTATTCTAGCAGAATCGCCAACTTTAAAGGGTATCAGGGGTTGTGTATTTCTTTCGTAATAAACCTTTTCTGTTTGTTTGTGTGACTGAATTTTCTCTTTGACTAGAGAGTGGGGTACTGCGTGAGGAATGCGGTGTTCTTGTACAGTGGTAACCTGAGCGTAATTTTCTGCCCATGAGTAATTCTGAGGGACAGAATCCTATCTCTTTAAGCGATTGACTCTATACTCAAGAATGCCAAGCAATGCATCTTTTCCACTTGACTTTGCTTTTGTTAAGATTTTCTTGCAGATATTGACATATTTTTCTGCAAGTCCGTTGGACCTTGGATGGTAAGGATCTGACGTAATGTGACTGAAATCCCATTCATTGCAAATTCCTGAGACCTGAATCCGAGACTACTTTCTCAAGTATGCCAAAACGACCAAATATTCCTTTAATATGATTGATAACAGTATTACTTTTCATGTTGGGGTGTTCCTTGACCTCGAAGTATCTACTGTAATAATCTACCAGAACAATGTAATTCTTGTTGTCCCATGTAAATAGATCAGTGGCAACTGTCTGCCAGGGATAATCAGGAATGTCATGGGATATAAGGAGTTCCTTAGTGTTTGAATTTCTGTGTTCCAAGCAGTCAGAACAATTAAGTACCATTTCAGTTATGTCCGCTGAAATGCGTGACCAGAATATTAATTCTCGGGCCCTTAAGAGACATTTATTCTGTACCCATGTGGCCAGTGTGAATTAATTCAAGCATTCTTGGTTAATTCTTGGGGAATGACAATGTTCTGACCTTTCATGATCAACCCATCTATCACTGTTAATTCGTCCCGAAAATTCCAGAAGTCCAAAATTTGGGGGTGACATTGATTTCTGGATTCCGGCCAACCATCAAGGATAGTTTGCTTCAGAACACTAAATTGTTAGTCATTTTCAATTTGTGATTTTAATTCCTGTAATTTTTTGTCACTTACAGGTAAACTTGACAAGACCATATTGACCTGTACATCCATACCTACACATAGGTCTGGGTATGTGTCGCTTAATGATTAACGGGAAAGCGTGTCGGCAACAGGTATCTGTTTCCCAGGTACATTTGTGACAACTATGTCATATCTGTGTAATTGCAACATCAAGCGTTGCAAGCGGGCAGGGGCGGCATGAAGGGGTTTCTTTAAAATTGAAACTAATGGCAAATGGTCAGTTTGCACATGAGTTTTGTGGCCATAGACATAGTGGTGAAATCGTTTGCATCCAAAAACGATTGCAAACATTTCCTTTTCAATTTGTGCATAATTGATTTCAGAAGCTTGTTTTTCCTTCTTTCATGATAGTGGCACCGAGGCCAAATTTGCTTGGATCAACTTGCACGGTCAGTGATTTGGTGTGGTCATAATATGATAGAACTTGACCTGGATGCTCAGTGATTATCTCTTTGACCTTCTGAAATGCTTCAGCTTGGTGCTTGTCCCAGGAAAACTCAACATCCTTTGACAATAGTTTACGCATGGGACTTGTAACCTATGCCAAGTTTGGTGCGTGATAAGTAGATGAACATGCCTAAAACTGTTTCCAGTTCTGCCTTGGTTTTAGGGCGTTGCATATCTCGTATAGCCGTGGCCTTGGCAGGATCGAGTTTCAGACTATCTGCCGACAAAATGTGACCAAAATAATGGACTTGAGGTACACCGACTTCAAGTTTTTCGTCATTCAAGCGAACACCCTTTTCAAGAAAGCGTTGTAAAACGGCTTTTAGATTGTTATCAAGTTCCTGCCTACTTTTTCCAAAAAAGCATATGTCGTCTACTATTGCAACGACATCGTTTAGACCCTCAAAGCAGTCATCCATTTTCCTCTGAACGGCAGCCTTAAGTATCTGTATCTACCAAATATGGTATTGAATGTTGTTAGAAATGACGATTCCTCTGACAATTTTATTCCCCAAAAACCTGATCAAGTTTCGTGAAATATTTTGCACCAGATTGATTGAATTGGCTTTTATAGTCGCACCAACAGCTAAGGTCATATGGCGATTTTCCAGTTCCATTGGTGGAGGAAGACCCCAGGTGCCCCTCCGGGCAATTTTCGTGCACGGGCGGGCACCTGGGTAGAACCACCGACGTTCCGCAAGCCAGCTGGATAGCTTCCTCACATAAAGATTCCTAGGCCAATGAGGGATCGAACCTACAGCGGTGAGGGGCAAGTGATTTCAAGTCAGAGACGTTAACCACTCGGCCACGGACGCCCCTTTTGCACCAGAAAAGTTTGGGTAGAATTTCTTCTAGTGTTTTCATGTAATAGGGAGGACGAAGGATATTTTTGTTCAATTCCTGGGGATCAAGACAAATGCGGAGTTTTCCTTGTTTCTTTTCCACTATGACCATAGAATTTACACAATCTGTAGGTTCATTCACTTTGGCAATGACACCTATTTGTTCCATACGGGCCAGTTCCGCTTTGCACCTGTCGTGTTCACGGCGGGTATATTACAGGAGTTGCATTTGGATCAAGGTGTATTTTCTTCTCCCCAGGGAAATTACCTATGCCCTTAAATACCTCAGAATGTTCACTTAGGACGGATGCCTTTGTTAGAAATGTCTGAGTCAGTCTCAACAGAGTATGTAAGCTGAATGAGCCAAATTCTATACATGATTGTAATCCAAACAAGGGCGGTGACCTCGTATTGACAACATGAAATGTGACCTCTTCTC
This sequence comes from Cyrtodaria siliqua, assembly GCA_037043455.1. Classification (NCBI taxonomy): domain Eukaryota; kingdom Metazoa; phylum Mollusca; class Bivalvia; order Adapedonta; family Hiatellidae; genus Cyrtodaria; species Cyrtodaria siliqua. Next base: position 66,794 of record JAWPHD010006019.1, read on the forward strand.
TGTGACCTGTGCTGGGATGAAAACATGACAGAGTAACGCAGCCTTTTAGGTCAAGTGTGTTCCCATTATAAGCTGATAATGTTGTAGCAGACTTGCCAAGAGCCAATTTAACATCAAGATTCTGAAATACAGTGTATGGTAAAATGTTGATCTGGGCGCCTGTGTCAACCTTGAATTTAACAAGACGAGCTGTAGGGCCTATCTGAATCTCTGCAAATACCTGTCCATTGGTAATTTTAGATTCCACACTATCAACAAATACATCCATATCAGAATTGAATAAATAATCTGGTTCACAGTTTTCCATTACCTCTACATCATTTACGTTTTTGGAACAATACTGTTTGGAAAAATGATTCCATTTTTTGCACGAATGACATTGTTTCCCTTTAGCGGGACACTGAAAGCTAATATGTGTCTGTCCGCAGTTTCCGCATATTTTGGAAATGTCTTGTCGTTGGTTGGTGCTGTTGGTTGTATTCCTGCTGATGCTAGTGGTCTACTGGTGCTCCGTTGTGGCTGAAGTACTGCGTGTACTGTGGACGCCACAGTTGATGGCTGGTTCATAGTACGTAACCACGGCGTGGCATCTGCGTTGGCGTCGGCGTCGGCGTAACCAGCTTCATCTTAAAGTGTTTGTACAATAGATTTATAACTTCAATACTACTGAAGCTATTGCATTAAAACTTTATACTAATGTTTCTCATCAAATTCTGTACCTTATCCAATAATCCCCATAACTCTTCCTTTCATTTTGACAAAGTTATGGCCCTTTGATTGTCTTGTCTTTACCTTAAAGTTTTTGTGCAATAGATTCCTAACTTCAAAACTACTCAAGATATTGAATTAAAATGTTAAACTAATGATTCACATCAAATTCTGTACCTCATCCAGCTGTCCCCATAACGCTTCCATTTATTTTGACAAAATGATGGCCCCTGAATTGGTAAAAAATGTCATTTTTACATAGAAGTATATAGGAAAAACGCTTCAAAATCTTCTTCTCCGAAACAAAAAGGGCTGCAGCTTAGATATTTTGTATGTAGCATCGTCTAGTTGTGCTCTACCAAGTCTGCTCAAATGGTGACCTTGGGTTCAAAATTAGAGACCCCTCCCCAGGAGTCACAAGAAATGAAATATGAGGGTGTGGGTGGGCACCCAAAGTCATAAATTAGTAATCGTTGAGATCCCCACCCTATAACCATATATACACTTACTGGGCATGAACAGACAGATATAACCACGCTACCAGCATAGACCCCGGTCTCCTTCCCCACCCCTGGGGACATAGCCCCTCGGTCATAACTTGGAAACCATTGAGATCCGCAAACTATAACGATTTATACACTTACTGGGCATGAACAGACGGATACAACCACCCAACCAGCATAGACCCCAGACTCATTCCCCACCCCTGGTGACATAGCCCCTGTGTCATAACTTGTAAACCGTTGAGATCCCCGCCCTATAACCGTATATATACTTACTGGACATGAACAGACATATATAACCAACCAAACAGCATAGACCCCGGGCTCCTTCCCTACCGCTGGGTACATAGCCCCTCAGTCATAACTTGGAAACCATTGACATGCCACCCTATATCCATATATACATTTACTGAGCATGAACAGACGGATACAACCACTGAACCAGCATAGAACCTGCACTCCTTCCCCAACCCTGGTGACATAGCCACGGGGTCATAACTTGTAAACCATTGAGATACCTACCCTATAACCATATATACACTTACTGGCATTAACTGACGGATACAACCATCCAACCAGCGTAGACCCTAGGCTTCTTACCCACCTTTGTGGACATAGCTCCTGGGTCAAAATTTACAAATAATTCGATATTTTTATTAGCTCGACTATTCGAAGAATAAGAGAGCTTATGTAATCACCCCGGCGTCGTCGTCCACATCAAGATTTGCGTGTAAGCTGTCTTTACAAGTCTATATCTCTTACATTTCTTATCCTAGCACAACCAAATTCGGCCATGGACTTCCTTATAGAATTATCTTAAGGACTGCATAAGCCATTTTGGTTCCTGTAACCCATGGGCTCCCAAGGAACACAAATTATGATAAAATGTGTCCCTTTTCACATCAAATGTTGCATGTAAGCTGTGTTTACAAGTCTATATCTCTTACATTTCTTACCCCAGCACAACCAAATTTGGCCATTAGCTTCCCCCTCTCCCTCCATCCCCTACCCACACCCCTCCCTACTTTTTTTTTTTACATATTTCTGTGTTGTTTTGATCAATTTTTACATAGTTTTTTACACATATATGTTGCCCTCACCCGCCCCACCCCGTCATCCCCGCCTCTCCCCCACCCACAATCCCAACCCCACTCAAAACTCAGTGGGTTTTTTGGTTGTTTTTTACTTATTTCTGTGTTGTTTTGGTCAATGTTTACTCATATATAGCTATATTGTTCCTACGCAATCGAAACTCTTTTTTTTTTTTTTACATATTTCTGTGTTGTTTGGGTCAATTCTTACACATATAGCTATGTTGCCCTCCCATCTCCACCACCCACCCCACCCACCACACAGATGACATATCAATAAAAAAAATGAAAGGAGGCCATAATAAAAATTGCCAGATATCAGCTCCCTCCCCGAGTTTCCTTTCGACCACAAATTTCTTTAAAATGACAGCAATTTTGTATTAAAACAGATAAAAATAATAAAATTTCAAATAATTTTATATCAGCCTGAGTTTCTATACAAGACCCATCCCCCAACCCCACCCACATTTTTTAGCCTTGTTTTCTGATGGTATATACTAACTATATAATTTATTATTCTCTGAAAAATCGAATAGTCGAGCTGTGTTGTTCTCCGACAGCTCTTGTGAGAATTTACGATTTGTTATATATAAATCTCGAAATACGCCATTCTCTTCATTATTTATTATTAAAGAACTTCGGTTAGTCGTATATTGTATTTATTTCATCAAAGAAACAAATTTGATATTTTTGAACTGCTATTAAAAAATGGATTTCCAAAAATTGAAGGATGACGCCAGAATTTTCTGTAATAAGTGGGCCAGATTGTTTGGTTAGATAAAATCTGAGTTATTTGAATCAACGAATTGCCTCAAGTGGCCCCTTTGTTTTGGAAAAAAAGCTTGTGTCCGGACGGCAGTTTTACGATACTATTTATTTTGGTCATATAATTGGTGTCCTATATACATAAAGGTAAGTTTGTCCACTGTGTAAGTGACCTCTATTTGCATTTTGACCCCCACCACATTCATTTCTGTCAATCCCTCAGGCCTTTGGTGTTCAGTCCGTAACTCTTGAACTAAACATATTTGGATGCAACTTGATTTGTGTATTTGGATTACACTTGATGTGAGTATGTTTTATCTCCATATGGTGTGTCATGGACCAAATCCAGGGTTGAGACTGCCCTGAATAAGTCCTCTTCTGACAGGTTTAGAGTGGGAGTAATGGACTTGCTCGCAATGTTTCTGCAGTAGCATCTCAAACATAACAACCTTTCTCTTATGATGAAAGCATGCTAAATACAGGAACACTATGTACCCTGACACAGTTCAAGGTCATACAAATTTGTGTTGTGCTAGATTGATTGGGATAATGGAATGAAACTTGATGTTTATGTATTTTGTGTCCTGACACAAATTCAGGATAGTATGTTTACAGTTAAGGTCACTGTTCAAGGTCTTGAAATATTCTTGTTTATGTTTTATTCATCCTAAATGGCTTGAGGTATTATAATAATACTTTATGTGTGAACATCCGGGGGCCCAATCTCTTGCGACAATGAGATGAAACTGGATGTATGTATGTATATATTGACAATAGCTATGTTATTTTGACCACTTATCCATTGCTCCTGTAACAAATGAGAATATGGGATGAAACTCAATATGTGTAAATATCATCAATGGACATTGTGCTCACCAAAATTATCATGCAATGTCCATGCTGGTCTAGTCATAAGGTTGAGGGGTAACTTTATTCTAACATATTTTACCAATAGATCAGTAGACTGGGTTCCAGTCTTGGTTCAAAGGTCAAATTTTAACCAAAGAAATGATAAACACAGACATCACAACATAACCTGTAACTTCCCATTTGTTTATATTGCTTCGTCAACTTCTGCATATATAATTATAGTTATTTTAAGAAAATTCAATTTGTCACAAACTAATCACGAGTAGAACGTATGTGTCGTACACAGCACTTGTAAGCACCTGTCAGTCACACCCTAATCCACTGTTCAGTTGAAACCAATTCACAATGTCCAGGATATATTCAGATAACACGGAAAAGCGTGCCAATTTTAAGTGGCCACCAGAGGGAGTCCGGAAGGGCCGTTTAATAAGTTTAGTTTTGTGCTAATGCATGTAAAAGTATAGGTCTATCTCCTTAAAAGGCAAAATTGTGTAAGGGTCCTTTCGTGTAGAATTTAATACCTCGAATTTAGCCACGTGTGTCACGGAATGAACTGGGAAATAATGTTTTGGGCGGAACGTCGGTTATAAAATGCATTGTTCTCAAGTCCTGGCCGGGACTGATTGAAAGTTACTTTGTTGCAGCAGAGGTTGGAACCGGCGAAATTCACAGGCAATATGTGGTCAGTATTTATTTTATTAACTTTTATCGTACATTTGTATTCAGTGGGCGGCGCCATCTTGGTTGGCGATGTCACGACATCCGGTTAGCTTTCATGTTTCTCAAACATTAACTTGAGACTAGCATATGATTTTGAAGTTACTTTATTAGATGTAATTATTGTCATTGATCATTAATTGTAAAACAATATTAATTTGATAACGTTGTATAATAGGTGCATTAGTTAAGGTTGGCGTATAACTCAGTGATTATAATACTCGATTGAATTGATGACGTATATATTAGGTGCATTAGTTAACAATGAGATGAGTGACTAGATAAATGTTACTAGTATAAATGTTCTAGTATAAATGTGACTAGTATAAATGTGACTAGTATAAATGTTCTAGTATAAATGTTCTAGTATAAATGTGACTAGTATAAATGTTCTAGTATAAATGTGACTAGTATACATGTTCGACGCGTAAACATGTCGTTGTAGAATATACATCCATTGCTACTCATTATAATTAGAGAGTGGTTTGCATAGATTTATTAGATAATGAGTTGTTGGTGTAATGATAATTATATAAGATTGAGTGTGTTTATGAACCGATATCTAAAACGTATGTATTATTACAGCCTAACCCGTCCGGTGCAGATAACCCGTCAGGTGCAGATAAACTGTCCGGTGTAGATAAGCCTCCCGGAGTGGAGCTAAGCCTTTAGGGTGTGCAAGCCCTTTAGTTGATTCGACACTAGAATCAACATATAACGATACGAGCGGTGGAGACGGTCCCCGTACCTGTGCAACATAGCCAGGTTATAGAATCGACAACCCGCGGGACAAGAGGTGGGCCCGTTATCAGTCCTCACTGGAGGAACATCATCCACAACCTAAGGGGAGGTTAATCATCATTATATCGCGTCATCAACCCTTATAGAAGGCATTTGATGACAATCACCCATTGGATTTGGGCATCATCATGTTCATGAGCTCTCGCGCATCAGTTATCGCGCTAGATCATAATTCGTGTGAACATCAACATTGTTATAACTTTAACAACAATTTAGTGTCGTATATAGTCAGTCGACACATTCAGTATTTATGACAATACTAAGAACGTCTTAAACGTTCATGAGAACAGTCTTTTCATATTTCATATGTGTATTCGCTTTTTGTTTTTGATAATTGTATATATATTTAACATATTTTAGAAAGTTGCATTAAACTTATGTAAATGCATTCACCGTCATTGATTCTTTCCAGAGTTAGCCCCAACCACTAGGTCCATCTTGCGACACAATTTACCATACCAATTTCGAAAAGTCAAAATCACAGTCCGGATTAAGAATTTTAAATTTAACCAAAATATTAACACAAACATTAACATTCCTTGAACTATTTTATAAAGAGTTCTTGATCATTTTACAGCTAAAACTGTCCAAACCCAATTCGATGCAAGCACACTGCACAGCAACACAGCACTTGCCGCAGAAACACAAATGGTCGACGATGGGAGAGGAAAAACTGAGGTGAGTTAGAATTCCATATAGACAACTACAGTCGAACCCCGATAGCTCGAAGTCAGCGGGACCATAGGGATATGTTCGAGCTATCGGTGGCTTCGAGGCATCGAGGTAACGGTAAATACCAAAATATCTATCCGAATTTGTGTACCACCCGAAATAGTGTTACTTGTGTACGTGATGTATCTTAATCAGTATGGTTTTTTATGTCCATGCATGTTTGTTTAAACCTCATAACGGATATATAACATGTAATTATTACACTGAAAATACAAGAAAAACTGCAAGAATGTGTTTGTTTTATCATTTATTTAAAGAAATATCACACTAATAGATTTTACAATACATTCCGGAAGTCCGAATAATAAGAACAAGGTAAGACTTGTTTCCGTACATTATTTAATTAGAAAATCAACCGTGTTTAATTTATCGTAATTAACAGTAAACGAAGTTCACTAAACATAAATTGTATATGTCTATTATCGCTTTTCAATCAAAAATGTTCGCACCTTTAACAATCAACTGTATCTGTTTTCGCACTATGATCGAACTTGCTACAAACAAATACAAACGCGTCGATTACAATTAATATGGCCGACGTCGCATGGCAACGGATCATCACCTTCGATTAAGCGAGGTTTAAATTCATACAAAAATGGATCTTCGGACCGTAAAAAGTATTCGAGCGATCCGGGGTATTCGAGAAATAATATTCGAATAATCGAGGTTAAATTACATTGAATTATATAGGAGTTGTGTCGGGACCGGAAAATGTGTTCGAATTACCGATGGTATTCGAATCACCGGTGTTCGAGCTATCGAGGTTCGACTGTATGTAGCTATCCATGTAAAACAGGTCATGCATCGCAAGCATAGTTTTAATGGCGCTGGGTATACAGTTGTTTACTATTGAATTGTTATGCCCCCACCATTTGAAGAGGAAGGGCATATAGTGTTAACCCTGTCTGTCCATACATGCGTCTGTGCATCTGCATGCGGACGTGCCCAAAACATTGTCCGGACTTAAACTATATGGGCACAATGCCTCGACCAAGTTCGATTTTCAGCCGCATCGGCTCAGTCATTCCAGAGTTATGACCTTTTGAATAGTAAATATTTACGTAATACATGTTGTCCAGACTCTAACATGGGTAATTCTTATCCAATCCAATCTTCTCCAAACTTGGTCAAGTTTTATATGTGCACAATGTCTCTGCCAATTTTGATTTTCAGCCCCATTGCCTCAGTAATTCCGCAATTATGTCCCTTGGAATAGTATACATTTATGAAGTAAAAGTTGTTCGGACTCTTAACATGGGTAATTCTTATCCAATCTTCTCCAAACTTAGTACAATTGTATATGGACACAAAGTCTCGGTCAAGTTCGATAATCAGCCCCATCGCCTAGGTACTTTCAGAGTAATGTCCCTTGGAATAGGAACAAATACGAAAATAAATGTTGTCCGAACTCTTAACTGGGGTAGTTCTTATCCAATTTTCTCCAAACTTGGTCCAATATATGGACACAAGGTCTCGACCAAGGTCGATTGTCAACCCCATCGTCATAGTAATTCCAGAGTTATACCCCTTGGAATAGTAACTGAATGTTGTCCGACGATTTCCTTGTTAATATGTGAAGCAGTGTAACGGGGGCATCCATATCCTATGGTTACATTTCTAGATTATTTCATTAAACTATTGTAATGCTTAAATTAATATATATTATCACTGTTGCCAAGTTATGGTGTCCACTATTGCCAAGTTATATGTCCATTGTTGCCAAGTTATATTTCCACTGTTACCAAACAATATTTCCGCTGTTGACATGTCATATTACCACTGTAGCCATGTCATATTTCCACTTGGCAAGTTATATTTCCACTGTTGCCATGTCATAATTCCACAGTTTTGCCAAGTTATATTTCCACTGTTGCCAAGTCATATTTCTACTGTTGCCAAGTTATATTTTTACTGTTGCCATTTTAAATTAACACTGTTGCCTAATTATATTTCCACTATTGCCAAGTTATATTTCCACTGTTGCCAGGTTATATTTCCTCTGTTGCCAAGATATGTTTCTACTGAGGAATATTTGCAGATCTGGCGAGTAGAAGACTTTGACCTAGTTCCAATTCAGCAAAAGTGCATTGGCCAGTTCTTCGGCGGCGATTGTTACGTGATCCTTTACACGTATCTTGTGAATGGAAAAGAAAACTACATCATATACTACTGGCAGGTTTGTTGTTTAATATTTATATATGATAAACTTGTTTTTTGTTGATTAATATTTAATTAATTGAAACATGTAGACTGAAGTAGACTTTTCGACAAAAACTTCATTTGGCATTTTATCATATTAACTGTTAGCATGCTTGTCATAGAAATTGATATTTTGTAATTGTATTGTAAATTTTAAGTGAGTAAATGTTTCTTTTGTAAGGGCCGGGGGCCTTACTATGCAAATAAAATTGATTTCAATACTGGATAGATTACACTGAGACTTTGTATATGTGTTTATTTTAGCTTAAGGAAGCTATCTATTAACTAAATGGCTTGCTGCAGTTATCAAGTGTCAAACTTGGTTTTCCTTGCAATAGGTGTGCTCCGGTGACTTTTTGAATTGCTTGCACACCTTAAATACTTACATTGATTTTCTTCAACTTTGACGTAGAAGATTTAGATAGAAATGTTTCAGAAAGCTGCTTTACATATCCTATCTTCGTTTTTGTACTATAACAGGGAGCAAAGTCGTCAGCTGATGAAAAAGGAACATCTGCACTCAAGGCTGTAGAGTTGGACGATAAACTAGGGGGCGTCCCTGTACAAGTAAGTCATATCTTAAAAACAATGAGTATACACTCGATTCCGTCTAATTGCATATCGGTTAATTGCATATTTCGGTTAATTGCATAAAGTTTTGAATCTCAAAACCATTCATATTCTTTTGCATGTAAAAATCCGTATAATCGCATAGGTTTTTGTCAAATTTCGGATAATTGCATAACGTATATCTGGTTAATTGCATACTGAAAGTCAAATCTACCTGTATTTTTCAACTGCTAATTGATTAACGTGGTCACAGAGATAAGCCCGAGGCTTTAATGACAAAAGGTATCACCAATAAATGATAAGTCTGTACGCTGGCTGTAAAGCAATGTGTTGTTAATTATTTATTGCTCTCATTTTTCCAGTGTCAGTAGAGATGCATATGACATTGAGTAGCTCATAGAGGATACTTAATAAATAAAAAGTAAAACTTTGTTATTATCACGGCTGTGAAATTCACACGGCAAACCATAGCAAAGCGACGCAAGTTGAAAGAAAACAAATACTTACGCATAAAATTGCATAAAATCTATCAAATAACAGTACACACAAAACGGATATGCATAATATTAATCATAGCAAACATCTTACATAGAATTATCTCGCTTTTATGGAGTTCCTATGCAAGTATTAACAGAACAGTAAAACGAATACACCGGTTAATCGCATATATTTTCTTGACAAATGGGTTACGCAAATAACCGAAATCAACTGTATTCATCTACAAGATTAAGAAATAAAAAATGTATTCATGATAATTAACATGGTTAAATATATATGTGTATATTCTCTGCTATTGTAAGTACTTTATGAGTATATTCGTATGAGTATACAGGTATGTGAGTATGTATATAAGGCTTTATGTGTTTTTGTGCGGGTGAGTTGATATATGCATTAACATGTAATACTACTAATAATGTTAGCGAAACATCAAGAAGATAATGTTTAGAAAAATCGCTAGATACTCTTGTTATATAGTGAAAACCTTCTTCATGATAGAAGTTCATATTATTATTCAGGCATACCAGGCTATCGTAATGTGACTATATTGATTTTGTTTTATTGCTTATTTAATTATGTCTTAACATATCTCATTATGATATTATCATGTTTGTACCGCACGGACAGATGCCTATTGGATTTAAAAATAAACTATTCTATTTATTAAAATTTACAAAATGGGATCATTATCATACGTTTGTAAAATATTGTGTTTAAATAGTATTCCTCAAAGTTGTCTGTTCCATTTAGCATAAAAACCAATTTGTTTAGCCACTTTAGCTTGACCATAGGCTATCTGGCCGTCCCGCCTATGCTCTGAGTTCAAGGTTCAATGTCCATTTTGTATTTTCCATTTCTTTCAGGTTAGAGTAGTTCAAGGAAAGGAAAGGAACGTCAACAATATATGCCATTTTGTATTTTCCGTTACTTCCAGGTTAGAGTAGTTACAGGAAAGAAACCTCAACACTTTATGTCCATTTTGTATTTTCCGTTACTTCCAGGTTAGAGTAGTACAAGGAAAGGAACTTCAACAATATTTGTCCATTTTGTATTTCCCATTACTTCCAGGTTAGAGTAGTTCAAGGAAAGGAAAGGAACCACAACAATATATGTCCATTTTGTATTTTCCTTTACTTTCAGGTTAGAGTAGTTCAAGGAAAGGAACCTCAACACTTTATGTTTATTTTGTATTTTCCGTTACCTTCAGGTTAGAGTAGTTCAAGGAAAGGAAGGAACCTCAACACTTTATGTTTATTTTGTATTTTCCGTTACTTCCATGTTAGAGTAGTACAAGGAAAGGAAGGAACCTCAACAATATATGTCCATTTTGTATTTTCCGTTACTTTCAGGTTAGAGCAGTTCAATGAAAAGATTGGAACCTCAACACTTTATGTTTATTTTGTATTTTTCGTTACTTCCATGTTAGAGTAGTTCAAGGAAAGAAACCTCAACAGCTTATGATTATCTTGTGTTTTCCTTTACTTTCAGGTTAAAGTAGTACAAGGAAAGGAACCTCAACACTTTATGTCCATGTTTGACGGCAAAATGATCATATTCTCCGTAAGTGGTCTTCTTAAATTTACATTAAGCTCTCTGGGGAACATTTAAGAATGCTTATTTTTAATTTAAATTTATTTATTTTACATTGGTTTTGAATTAAGTTCTTGCAACCTATATACATCACTCATGCAGGATTCCTGTGTAAAACTAGTGCTAAGCAATGTGGGTTAAGTACCGTGTTCAAGGATAAATAACAAGGCCACGTGGACCTCTCCTTTTAATCAAAGCTTATTCCCATTTGTTAAATGGACGCATGAAATAATGGGAGCTACACTCAAGTGATATGAAAACGCAACACGGGAATTTCCGCTATAGATTGTATATACTGCACACTTAATTGCACATAATATTCCAAAGAAATCCAAAGATGTTTTTTTTTAAAAAAAAGTTGCAGTTAACTAGAGAAAGGACACAACTGTGATGTTGTAGACGTTTTAATCACACTACACTTTGTAACAAGAACTTCATCAATGTTGAAGTTGCTCTTCGAAAAATTGAGCTAGTTCAGTTCTGTATTTAACGTAAATAGTTTGCACAATTTTGCATCCTAAGTTTGCTCATATTATTGAGCCAAACGCGTACTCTGTGCATAATGAAACATTGCAGGAATACTATTTGCTGTATTATTTGTTGTTTTAGTATTTTTTCCAAAAGGAAAGGTCTTACGTAGCCATGTACCATTCGATTAAAAGCAGCATATTGTACATACAATATATAGCGGAAATTCCCGTGTTGCGTTTTCATATCACTTGAGTGTAGTTGCACTCTTGTTTATTTCAACTATGTCAATATGACGATCCCGTTGTGCAGGATGATGGGCCTGGAGACTCGTATATACTGCAGGTGCGTGGTACATCGGTCCTGAACACCAAGGCCACACAGGTCACCATGACCGCGTCGTCACTGAACTCCAACGATGTGTTTGTTATCTTCACCAAGGCTGCTGTCTACATCTGGTGTGGAAAGGTAAATAAACAAACTTTACTTAACTCTTAACCCACTACATATATTCTCTGTAAAAAAAGTTGTAAACCCTGATCAGCCTCCGAGTTAGTTTTGGGTTTACAATGGACGCAAAGGATATTATAGTCGTGCTTAGCGGGTAAGGGTTAATTATATCATTGCAAACACAGTTCAGGGTGGGGTAACTTGATCCAGTCTTACATATATATCGGTCTGTCCACGCCCTCGATAACCTTAGATACTTGGAGGTGTTCAGTACAATTTATTCCATAACCATCTAAGCCTATTATATCTTTAGTGGTCATTCTTTTGTTGCTTAAGAAAAGAAACAAACATTTAAGATATCATTCTTGTAGTTCTTGTTCATAACCCTGTAAGGTTAAAACTAAAGCAGTCATGCCCTAGATAATACATATTATACAGTGATTACAATGGTAACTCACATATTCAGATGTCAGCGCCCGTTCAGTTGGAGGTTTTCCACTGTAAAAGGCAGGACGTCTGCTTGGAATGAGTTCTGCGTTCGTAATAATCATTCCATGCTACCAACCGGAAGTAACGTATTTGTGCCTGGACCGGTCCTAGCATAATTGCTACACACCTCCCCGTTCTCTTTTGTAGAACTTCGTCGAATTCTTTGATTTCAGCTAGGGCTGAGACAAGCTCTAGTCATTTGTGAGTCTTCAGCTTGAGAGTAGTACTTTTGTAAACTGGGACTGAATTAGATTCTAGTCCTAGCCTCCTTTCAGTTTCCTCACCCTTCTCTCTGAAAGACTGTACAATGACTCGTCGCTCTGTAGAAATGGACTGAAATAAATTTTAGTTCGGGGACTGCAACTCTCTTTCTACATGTTCGTTGATTCCTCCACGGATGAAGCCACATAGAGTTGTTCCCCATTCGACCTGGAAGTCTCGATAACGACTGAAACTGGTTCTAGTCGTACCCGGGCCACCTGATATGCCACGTCTCCAATGTAAGCAGGTGTTGTGATAACCAACCCAATGGGCATGGGTAAATAGGGTGAATCGGTCTCTATGAGGAGTCGATCCTGAGGGACGGCCTTAAGTGGGTCACAAAAAAACATTACTCCTCCCACCAGGGTTGTTGGGTGTTGAGATAATACCGCAGTGCTTTGAGTAACTATTCTCTTTAGATCCTTCAGTGACACGTATAATGTCTTAGAAAAGACGATCGAAATGAAAGTGGATATCAAAGGCCTGGTTGTTTCTGCTGGCAAGAGAGTGGTTCCGGAGGTTTCGTCTCTGGACTTTGTCGAGCACGAGGATTTATTCGGGCAACCAGAGATCACTTTGCCATCGCTGCGTAGGAAGTCCTTGGTCCCGAAGGGGACACACATGACCCAATAACGGTTACAGCAGGAGGGGTCCTCGTGTTGGTATACACAACACTGGCAACACTCGCGTCTGTCGTTGACTCTGAAGGAGACACAACGGGGAATGGGCTCTGTTACAATGACGTATGTCCTTAAGTTGGTGGGTGACCCATCTAAACTGCTGTCTTGATCGGATCTCAGCAAAGCCTCTTCTTCACTCTGGGAAGGAATTTCGATGGATCCAGCATTAGGTTTGTCTGGAATATCCTGATAATCCAGTTCCAGGTCCTTCATGGTGACGTCCGATACCAGAGTTAGATCATGTACCTGCCTTGGTAGGGGCTCCTCCACAAGGGACAGCTTCAGGACAGTTGTTGTTCCACAAGCGAACACAGATTTGGACATCAGTGATAGTGATCCACACGTGGTTGAAATCAACGAGACTGGTACTCCTGTAGTGGAAGACAACACTAGGCTTTACTCACTGGATACAGACTCCTCCTGGGCCGGGGTTTCCTGATTCCTGGCCTTGGCCCGTCTGATTGGATTAGGTCGATTCCTTCGGGACTTGCTGAACCCAGGAACAGATTGAGACGCAGTTGTTTGAACTGGTTCAACATCCGGTCCAAAATGCTCCCACATCAGTCTAGAGTCCGGTCCTGTGAGACGACTCATAAGGAATGACAATGGTCTCCAATGGATGAGCACGGCTGGAGAGTTGACAGGATTCAGGATGTATCTCTCTGGAACAATCGACCCTGCGGCTTGACACAAGCTTAGCATCGCTCTCCCGGTCTCGGAGGTTATAGTAGCTAGCGGGTCAATCCACAGGTTCGTCTCGACAAATCTTACCAATCTCTCTGGAATTCCATCGGCACCTAGGATCATGGTTGCCACGAGTATGATTCCTAATAGACGGCGCTTCTGAAACGAACGACTACTCAGCATTTCCGGGGTCTCGAAATCGTGAAACACTGCCGGTATGTGTTTAGAGTAAACTTGTCGTTTCACTCTGCGGGCATAAACTCCACAATCATCCAAAGGACAGCAAGATCTTTTAATCTTCTTGGCTGGTTCAGTTGGCAAGGGGTAATCGTGTACCCTCTTGAGCGGAGGTCTTTGATCCTTGTCTTCGGTATCACCCAGAGATCGTCTTCTACCAGGGTCTACTGGAGATCTCCTTGAAGAACGTGAACCTCTGTGATCCCTGTGCGAAGGTGATTGGCGGCGTGCAATTTGGTGAACCTGCTGGGAATACCTCCGGTCCAAAGGGGAACTCGAATCTCTATGGCGTCGTCTATGTTTCCTGGGTGGACTTCTCCGGGATGAACGCGAACCTCTTCGTCGTTCACACACCGGTGAGTAGTATTTCACTGTCGAACGCGAAACTCTCCGGTCCGAATGAGGACGCGAATCTTTTCGGCGTTCCTGGTGTTCCTTGGATTTCCTAGAAGGGCTTCTCCGGTCCATAGGTGGACTCAAAGATCCCTGGTAATCCTTGTTGTAGGAATATTGTCGACCTTTTCGGCGTTCCTGGTGTTCCCTGGATGGGCTTCTCCGGTCCGTAGGTGGACTCAAATATCCCTGGTAGTCCTTGTTGAAGAACACCCGCGTCTCATACCTTTTGTGGCGTAACGATCGCCCGTTTCCCTCCTGAACGACTGGCCGTGATATCCTGAAATCCACCACCAAGAGAGTTGGTCCTGTCTTCGATCTCGGGCTTACAGATCTATGAAAAGTCTAAGCTCTTGGTATGATGGACTTCTTCTTTGGTATAGATGCCTCCCTGGGCAACAGATAATCTCGAAGAAGGGAGAGAGAGGTTTCACACGCCCGTGAAATCATTATCGGTTTTGCTCGAGCAGATGAAACGCTGTACCCTTCCCTCGTTTGTGGTATCTGGATGTCTACTTCCATCTCAGATACATCACCGGTTGTATTGGCGTCAGCATTGGCATCCTTTCGTCTAGTGACGGTCGCTGATTAAGCGGTCGCTGATTTAGCGACTCGCCGTGGGACAGACCGCTGTTTTGGTTTACCGACGACTTTCGCATCGGCCTTCTTGGGTCTAACGACGGTCGCTGATTTAGTAACTCCTGTTTGGCTGACCACTGCTTGGGTTGGCCGATGTCCTTTGGAATAGGAAAAGTGTCCTTTATTACCTTCCGGCTAAGAAATAACTCACTTGCCCATTGAAAATCCCGTATCCATGACCCATATTTCCTCTCTACGGCTAGACAATATTGTCCTTGGGCCAGCTGCAAGTAGGAATCTTTGGAGATACCCCTGATCATTCCTATGTCCCTTGCTAACTGTACCGCAGGCAGTAGAATCCCTCTGGAGGTTGAAGACTGGATATCATTCTCCCCCTTTATCATGGACCATTAATTTCTCATCATTTGGATTTTGGCAAGTACAATACAATTTTGCGTCCTTCAGGGGCCCCTCTTTATTTACAGGACGTTCTGCTGTTAAGAGAGTGGGATCTTTCTGAAGTCGGATAATCCATGCAGGCAACTCTCTGTCCGAACAGAACTTCATGCGATCGTGGTATATAACAAACTACTTGTTTCGGATTTTTTCGCGAAACTACGCCGCTGTTATATTTTCCTCAACGATTCCAGGACCTTTATACTTAGGACAAAGCTTCTTGCTTGTACCTTTTGTAGAAGCCGTGTCTAACACAAACACTGGGTCTCCTACTTTGTAGGTTTTCACAAGAACCTTGATATCATAATCTCTTTTCATCCGTTCCTGTGCTGTCTTGAGAGTTTCTCGAGCTGTTTCATGAGCGGTCGTGATTACCCCTCCCAACTCTTTAACATACACATCCATGGATTGTTTCGCCACTGATCTGGGTGATCCTGGAAACAATAAATCTGCTGACTGGTTCAACTCCCTAACCAACATTAATCTGTTTGGCGTAAATCCGGTCAGGCGATTGACCGATGACCTTATAGCTCACGCCAGATGTTTATCCCAGCTGTTTTGGTTACTCACAAAACACCGTACTGCATCCATCAAGGTCCTATTGAAACACTCTACCTGGCCGTTTGCGGAGGGCTGGTAAGGAGTGGTTTGAGATTTGTGGATTCCCAAAAGTTTGCAAACTGTGCTGAACAATTGACTTTCAATTTTCCTACTTTGGTCGGTATGGATCTGAAATGGATACCTAAATCTGCTGAAGAATTCGGTGACTGCTGTATGGGCAGTTATCTCAGCTGTCTGTGATGGCAAAGGTATGCATTCTACCCATTTGGTGAAATGGTCTACCATCATCAGTACATACTCATTTCCCTGGGGAAGAGGTCCCATAAAATCTAAATGAACTCTCTCCATTGGAGCTCCTGCCTGGAAATTTGTGAGGGGGAACCGGCCTGGTCTATTTCCACCTTTATTACGGTTGCACAATCCACAGGTGCCCACATAATTTAAAATGGCTATAGACATTCCATACCAGTAATATTTTTCCTTGATACGCGCTTTGGTTCTATCCACGGCCTGGTGTTCTGCTGATGGTATATCATGATTGGCGTGTATCATAACTGTCTGCAATGGTTTCGGTACAACTAAAGAGTTTGACCGTCGGGCAATTTCTTCCATATTACTTGGGACTTCAAGAAGAACATCTCCATGTTGATCCAGTAATATTTTGCTGCAGGGCTCGGAGAAAACAGCACATCCTCCTCTGGGATTTGCTGCTGTTCCAACCAGGCAGCTATTATCTATTAACAAATCAGTGTCCTCGTGTTGTTCTTTTAGAATATCCCAGTCATCATTGTCAAGAGTTACGCTTTTCACCTGCTGTTCAGGCCATGTAGTCTCGAGCACACCATCTGTTAACCTCAATTCTACACAGCTCAGGACTTCCTCATCTTGATTGGTACCACCGCTAGTATCTGGTATTGAACTGGTATTGATTGCGATTTCCAGTGGTTTTCTTTGGTTGATCTGTATGACCTGACATTTTATCTCTTCCCCTTGGAACACTGTGCGTTTGGAACCAGTCGCAAGTGGTTTGACATCATCCACCGTCTCTGCAAAGTCTGACCAGTTTCTATGTGCTTTCTCACAATACTTGCAAGGATAACATGGCACATACCCAGGTTGTACTCGGGACAGACCACCTCATCTTCTGGCCGTCTAGACGGGGCATCTGCATTTCCATGTTTCTTCCCAGGGCGGTGTTCCATGACCAGGTGATATTGACTCAACTCGTCTATCCATCTGGCCAGTTGCCCTTGGGGTTCTAAAAGTTAAGAAGCCAGGTGAGACTACTATGATCGGTTCGCACCGTGAAGACTCGACCTAATAGATATTGTCTATATTGCCTTGTAAACCGCACTACTGATAAAAGTTCCTTTCTGGTCACACAGTACCGTCTTTGTTTATGGGATAGTGATAAACTACCGAAACAAATCACTCTTTCGAGACCATCTTGAATTTGCAAAAGCTCTGCACCTATGGCTACCTCTGACGCATCGGTATCCAGGATGAAATTATCAGTTTTATTCGGGAGCGTCAACACTGGTGCTGTTGTTAATGCTTTCTTGATGCTTATGAAAGCCTCTTTCTGTACCTCTCCCCACTCAAACTTCTTTTTCTCTGTAAAACTGTACAAAGGTGCTGCTAGGTGAGCAAAATCTTTAATGAAGTTCCTGTGGTAATTTACAAATCCAAGAAATTGTTCAACTTGTTTTGTAATTTTGGGTATGGACCACTCCTGTACGGCTTTGGTATGACTTTCTCCTAATGCTAACCCCTCTGGTCCAACCATCCTTCCTAGGAACTCTACCTTTATTTGGAATAGGACACATTTACTGGGTTTTAGTTTAAATCAATATGCTCTAAATCGTTCCAGCACTTCTCTCAGGTTCTTTAAATGCTCAGCAAAGATCCTACCCAAAACTAAATTGTTGTCAAGGAACGCGAGGACAATATCTCAATTCAAACCTCTCAGAACTAAGTTCATCACTCGACAATAGGTAGCCGGGGCGTTGGTCAATCCGAACGGCATCGAACAAACTCATATAATCAATACTTAGTACAGAAAGCAGTCTTCTTCCGGTCCTCCGGTTTTATTTTGACTTGCCAATAAGCGGAATTAGCGTCTAGTTTGGAAAACAATGTGTTACCCGCCGCTAGGGTGTCTAGACAATCCTCTACTAGTGGCAAGGGGAAGACATCCTTTATCGTGACAGCATTGAGGGCTCTGTAGTCCACACACGACCTAACGCTCCCATTTCGTTTTCGGATCAGGACAGGAGGGGATGCCCATTCCGACACAGAGGGTTCAATCACTTTTGTTTTTAACATCTTGTCTAGGTTTGCCTTTTCCTCATCAGCGAAACAGACCGGTGTCCGTCGCATATGTTGCTAAACTGGTCTTTCGTTACCCGTATCAATGAAATGTTCAACTTCTGTACAGTTTCCAAGATCTAGATCATCTTTGGAAAACACATCTTCGAAGTCCACCAGTAAATCGGTGAGCTGTTCCTTTTGTTTAAGTTGATCATGGATCGCTCTAATAAACCTTGTATGTGGGGTGTTATCTCCTTAGCTGGCTGCTCGTCTTGTCATATCTTTTGAATGATAACCTTTTCCTGGTCAGTTTCATCCTCTATACTGGTTGAAACTTCCTCCATTGGCATTGACACCATGGTAACCTCATTTGCAAATTCAATATGCTGCTTGCGCATCAAAATAATGTTTTGATCCGACACATGAACCATACACACCATTGGTTGTGTATTTCCAGAATGTACAGTTCTTGGCATCGCCACCGGGATGTCTTTCGCTGGTTCCATTATGAACTGCGACATCGGGCTACTGCCTGACATTCTACCATCTTTACCGAATTTGATGGAACTACTGTTCTTTTGCATACCACTACCTTGGCCACTCTGTCTCGCACAGTGGGCAATCCTAACATCATTGGAATACATTCTTCGCCCATGATCATCTCTGTTTTCTGCAGATCGAGTGTGATACCTTGCTTTCTCAAGAAATCCATTCCCAGAAGCATGTCATCTTCTATGGACACCATATACACTTCTTCGAGATATTTCCTCTTTCCAAGGGACAATGAAACCGGTCCTATAACAGAACCGGGTATTTTCATTTGTCTTCCAGCAGTCTGTAGAACAATCTTTTTAATCGTGGGTCGTTTTCTCATAAGTTGATTATATATCTTGTCCGTAATCGTGGGTCGTTTTCTCACAAGTTGATTATATATCTTGTCCGATATTATAGTCACCTGAGCTGCTGTGTCGACTACCGCTTTTAACTCCACCTCTTTTATTGTCACATGCACTTTTAACATTGACTCTGAGCGCAATTGGTTTACAAAGATGGGATCTTCATAATTAGTGGGGACTTCAACATCTGCTGGCAACTCATCGATGGACTCGCCAATGGGCATGTTCTCGAGTGTTGTTGCTTCATTGTTATCGGATTTTATTGGTTGGCCTTCCTCGTCATGGGTTGATCTCAGGCCTGACTGATCAACCCTGGTCGGTTTAAATCCTCATCACTAAAATAATCGTCGCTGTCCTCCTCCTCCTCCTCTCCATAGGTTTGATCATCCACGACCACCTGAGACACTTACTTCTCTTCTTTCCTTAACCGGTGGCAATTTGTTTTATAGTGACCTACTTGACTGCACTCGTAACAGATCACTGGCCTCATTCGGTTCGGCGACCTGGATGTGTTTCTCTACGAGAATTCGTCAGCCTCTCCATGGCTTCCAATAAACAAGTTATTTTGGAATCCATGCTGCCCTGTTTGGTATCTAAATTGTCCATTCTATTCCCTAGACGCTTTGTTGTTTTCATTCAGAGGACTTTTTTTGTCTATACTCAGCAAAAATAAAAAGTATCCACTTTGTTTTCCTGCAAAATCTGAGACTGGAAGAAAGAACTAACAATTGCAGCATGATTTTCTTTTAATAACATCTTTGATTGATGTTCACACAAAATTTTATCGAAATATACCAAATGCTTAAAAAATAAATCAAACTTTAAAAAGGTGTGAAAACAAAATTAACAAAACTTAAAAAATGATAAGATTAGCGACAATAGCAAGATTTAGAAGTCTAAGCCCATTCAAATACACAGAAAAATGTTCAAAACCTCGCTAATATCTCATGTGTCCACCGTTACACCGAATACACTCAAAAATGCGACGTCGCATGCTTCTGACGTAACAACTGAAGAAGCATCAGGCATATTTGGGACGTCGTGTACATCAGGATGACCTTATGCAAAGTGTTCAGGACATTGCAGCAGCACTTGTCCGCGAATGGAAGGCATTAGCTCTAGAATCCATCAGTCATTACTTCCGAAGCATGCGACGTCGCATTCTTACATGTATTCGGTGTTACGGTGGACACATGAGATATTAGAGAGGTTTTTAATATGTTTCTGTGTATTTGAATCGACTTAGACTGCTGAATCAGTGCTATTGTCGTTACCTTTACATTTGTTAAGTTTTGTTAATTTCGTTTTCACACCTATGTTTTTAAACAGTGATTTATTTTTTATTCTTCGGTATATTTCGATGAAATTTTGTGTAAACATCAAACAAAGATGTAATTAAAAGAAAATCATGCTACAATTATTAGTTCTTTCTTACTGCCTCAGATTTTGCAGGAAAACAAAGTGGATACTTTTTATTTTTGCTGAGTATATATTCCCGGTTTTCGGTATTACCTGAGGTTTTTCTTCGAATCGCACTTTCCTTTGCACCTCAGGTTGTGGTGCAAGCCTAGCAACTCTGGGTGTTATAAGACTGAAGGACTCCTCTTCATCACTTTCCCTTTCATAATATGGGTCAAATGCTCCAGTCGCCATTACTTTCATTGGGTCTCTTTTGTTGGTTGATCGATGGAACCGTATTCTGTCTGTATGTTGGTACCACCGAATTTTGTCAATGGCCTCCTCCATGGTTTGTGGTCTTAGGTTGAGAGCATATTGTGCAGCTGTTCTATCTAGACATCCTTGTCAGAATTTCAGTATGGCTTGTTTATATATATGTGTGTCGTTCAAGTCCGGATAAGCTTTCATTGCCAAACACACGATTCTATCTGCCCATTCTACTGTTGATTCTGCATTTGATTGTGTTGCGTATGAAAAACTAACTTGAGCCGTCTCAGGAAGTTCTTTCATATCAAATCGTTTCTCTGATTTGTCTAATATTTCAAAGAGATCCATTCCAGGCTCTCTTTCAATCAATCTAGAGCAGATTTCACTAGCTATTCCTTCTAAACTCCAGCACAAGTTGTTCTTCCTTTCTTTTGATGTCCATGCCTGACCATCTGCGAATGATGTGAACTTGGTCTTAAATGCTTGCTAGTTTCGTTTGCCATCAAAGGAAATAGACTTTGGCATTGATGCTGACCGTTTCCTCACTGGATCCTTGAAAGGTCTCGGAGGTTCCACCATTTGCATTGGTGGTGGGTAACCTATTGGTGGTGGGTACGGTCTTGAAGCCATATCTATAGGTATATAGCTTGGATATATTTGTTGGTTGTTAACACCGTAATAACCACCACTATACGCGTCTCTTTGCATATTCAACGGAGGCATACCCGTAGACCAAGCTGGCATTTTTAGAGATGCATCATACCGGAACTGTTGTTCTCGATATGTGTTCCCATCAGTTGTCTTAGCTCGCGAAGGATCATATCGGATAATCGTATCTCGATATTTGCTGTCGTCCACTCTAGCTGAATACGGGTCACTCCTCAATTGAGATTCTTGATTGTTACCCTTTTCTATCTCCTTAGACGACGGGGACGCACTTGGTTGCTGTCCACAAGTTCCTTCTAGATTTTGCTTTTGTTGAGTTTTAACGCTGTGAGACATTTCAGATATGTTCTCACTCATTTGTTGATTTTTGTGTTTGTGATGTCGTTTACTTTTATTATTGCTTTTTGCCTTCTTGTTTGTCTGTATCCGTGTTTGTTTCTGTGTTTTGTGGTTGACTGTCCTCCTTGAATGCTACTTTCCCTGTCCGATCTGTTTATATTTATTTTGTGCAACTGGGCCGGTGTATGGGCTGGAATGTATCGCCAAAATGTAAAATCTATGCAGTCGACCAAGTTAACGTTAGACCTTATATTCATTGAAATGAAATCCTCCCGAGTTAGATTCCCATTTGCTTCCTTAAATTGCATTATATAACCCGCAATTTTATTACCGATAACCGGTAAAGACATCAAATCTCTTGCTGCACAAAAATTAATTCTAACCTTTGACCCAAAGTAAGGCTGACCCGAAGGAGACTGACCTGAGTACATGGTTAGAATTTAAGTGATGAGAACAAAATAAATAATAAATAAAAAATAAATAAAAATTACATAATTTCCGAAAGATACATTTACTTACATTGTGATAATTATTTTACGTATTCACAACTAACGAAATATATTATATAATTGATACTGGATAGTCATTATTTAATTGATAACCAAATCTTATCGACGAGTCCTCTATCCTCTGATGTCACACTAGGATTCTCGTCTGTGATCCTGTGTTTCCACACTTGTTCGTTCCATTACCCCACCATTCTGTGGTATAACACTAGAATGGTTTGGTTCTACTGTACTCGTCGTGGTCCTGTACTGTCGCTAGAACCAGTCAGAGACTTCTATCACTATCAATGTAATTATTCTGTCGAATGGAAAAAGTATATTTTGAGTTTTCTAAAAAATATATTATTTGGGTAAATGTCCCTTTAAATTTACAAATTGTATTTTTTTCTAAAGGGACACTTAATCACTCACTCTAAACGAAGGAAATTGTCGGTTTCATTTCTTTTATTGTGTTGCAGTAGAAAAAAAGGGTTAACTACACTTTCAATCATATTAAAGAACTACTTACCGTTTTCTACAAAAAAAATATACAATTTGTAAAAGTGTGTTTTTGAAGTGAATATATATATCCCTTTAAAAACATAATAAAAGATAAGAAATGGACAATTTCTTTCGTTTAGTGTGAGCGAGTAAGTGTCCCTTTAAAACAAATTGTAAAAGTGTTTTTGAAGTGAATATCTCTCTAAAAACAATGCAAGCTTAAAGTGCTCCATAAAAGTATTTATTTCCCTAAAGTCTTTTCTTAACCTAAAAAAGTAATATTGATTATTTTCTTTTATAGCTTGAATATTTCTCTATCATACAACAATGTTGAACTTTAAAGATCTATATGCATCAAATTATATGTTTTTCCCTTGCCTAATCGATGTTTTTGTTTCGATTTGTTGTTCCGATTTGCAAAACGGATGTTTTCAATTTACATTGCCTTGCGGTTGCAAATACCTATCACTGCGCATTCTTCCTAGTTGAGCTAGCCGGATATGGTATGGCTGCCTTCCCGCCAAATTGCTTTTACCGCATCACAATAAAAGAGAAGAAATCGACAATTTCTTTCCTTTAGAGTGAAAACGGACATAAAATGTCATAAAATAACATACAACATTACTATTCAAACACATAAACTCTGTTGTCTACCGAATTTATCGGCAACAGACCGAAATTCAGCATCGAGCATAAATTTGTTGTCAATGTGACTTTCACAAGTGGGATTCCCCCAAAAATTAACCTCTAGGTAAGCGCCGACAACGCCTTTAAAGCAATCATGCCCTAGATAATACATATTATACAGTGATTACAATGGTAACTCACATATTCAGATGTCATCGCCCGTTCAGTTGGAGGTTTTCCACTGTAAAAGGCAAGACGTCTGCTTGGAATGAGCTCTGGGTTCGTAATAATCATTCCATGCTACAAACCGGAAGTGACGTATTTGTGCCTGGACTGGTCCTAGCATAATTGCTACAAAACTACAATTTCTCTTCAAGCTTGTATAAACACTGTTAAAACGTTATAGTTGGACAGTGCTTGGTGCCAGGAGGACCGTTATTATACGTTTGTCCAGTCGCGTCCTGTTGGTAACACTTTTTTAATACTTGCATATCTCAAACACTTTTGAATGGTTTGTTCCCAAACTTCATATACTCAGAACAACTGATTAACGTATGTCCATCTACAACACCCATCATTGATTGCTTAATTATTACAGAATTATGGCCTTTGTCTGACTTAGACACTTTAATATTGAATAATGAATGACCTGTTAACATATTTTTCTCAAACATTTTCGGATTGATTGTTTCCAAATGTCATGTACACATAGCAGCTGATGAACTTATGTCCCTGTACATCATTATTGAGTGCCTAGTTTATTACAGAATTATGGCCCTTTGTTTGATTTAGAATTTTCCACTCTAATATTGTATAATGACATGTTAACCTATTTTTTCTCAAACATTTTCGAATTGATTGTTTCTAAACTTCTTGTAAACGTAACAACTGATTACCTTATGTCCCTGTACATCACCCATCATTGATTGCCTAATTTATTACACAATTAAGGCACTTTGTTTGACTTAGAATTTTCCACTCTAATATTGTATATTGACCTGTTAACGCATGTAACAACTGATTACCTTATGTCCTTCTACATCACAAATTGCTGATGCCTAATTTATCAAAGAATTACAGCCCTTTATTTGACTTAGAGTTTCTCACTCAAAAATGAACTTCACGTGGCTTTCACTTTAACACTTTTCATGGATTGTTATCACACCTAACATACAGTTCACACGTGATGATATGATGTGTCTCTGCATTAATGGTTTTTCGATTCTGCAATTTTTTTCCATTTTCTTCCCATTTTTTCCCGTTCAGAAATTACCCATATGTCGTCAAATATACCCTGACATCATCAACAGAGGTGCTGACGTCTTCAAAAGAGGTCCACCTGATGGGATAGGAACGTAACTGCCGAGATAAGGTTTTATCTCAGGCACCCTATTTCTCGGCAGAATTATGCAGATCAAAATGAAAACCTTGTCAGCATCATCACAATTCAGCCTTGAAGTCACACTCGCTTTACAGGCGGACTGTCCTTGGTGAGAGCAGGAATGCTATAGATTTTGGGGTTGATATGTCAATGTCACCAATCATGTGACATATGTCAATGTCACCAATCATGTGACATATGTCAATGTCACCAATCATGTGACATACACCAATTAAGTTAGTTACTTGGATATATAAGAAGGGTGACAGTTCTAGTTGGAAACATGTGATACTTACCTCGAATTACATTTTGAGTTTGTCTAAAAGACGTTTTTAATTTACCCATTGCGTTCTCCATGGATGTGGATGACAGCCGTACCCATTTACCTGTCTGTGGTGTCAATTAGGAATCTTGTTCTATCAGGAATCCTTTATCCTTCTCATTCTTATTGGGAGCTGCTCAGATAATCTAAACATTATGTATTTATTCTGCTTTTAACCGCAATTGTGCGAATTTCTTGTTTTTCAGGGCAGTATCGGAGATGAGACAGAGGTAGCCAAGTTGGTTGCTAAGAGAAGTCCAAGGTATGATACAGTTATACAGTTATACAGTTATACAGTTTGGCTTAGCAAATCCAAGGCAAGGCTTGTCAGCCTTGTGTTCCAAGGAACAGTTTGCCAGTCTTATGTTCAAATGGCAGCCTGATGCTCTGAGGCCCAGTTTGGCAGCCTGGTGTTCCGAGGCACAGTTTGGCAGCCAGGTGTTCCGAGGCAAAGCTTGGCAGTCTGTGTTTCGAGGCACAGTTTGGCAGCCTAGGGTTCTGAGGCACAGTTTGGCAACCAGGTGTTCCGAAGCACAGTTTGGCAGCCTGGTGTTCCGAGGCACAGTTTGGCAGCCTGGTGTTACAATGCACAAACTGACGTCAAACATGGCTTCCAGTGGCATTCTTTGTTTACATAGCAAGAACCTGTGGCAACTGCTACTGTCTTGTTCTAAAACATCAAGTAAATATCAGGAGGACTAATTTTGTGAACTTTTTCTTAAAAAACATTAGTGATATTGATTTGAAACTTTTACCAAAATAACTGGCATGACATGTAGTGCAGGTCCTAAACAATATTCATTTGGATTAGATGTCAGACAGTTGCCATGCTTGTTTACATAGAGTTATATAGGAAATACTTGTGATTACTACTTCACTGAAACTTCTTTTCTGATTGCAGTCAATTTTTAACAGGAATATTGTAGAACTTTACAGTAGTATATTTTTGTTTCACATTTCCAAAGAAAAAAGCGATACATAGGGATCACTTTGTCCGTCCGTCAGTCTGTCTGTCCGTCACAAATCTTAACGTTGGCTATAACTTCCTCATTTCTTGAATATATACTCATCATGACAACATCGGCATGACCATACTAAAATATAAAGGTCAGAGTCACACTGAAAGTCATTATATGGGTTAAATACTCGTTTTTTCTTCACAAAAACAACGTTGCCTATAACTTTCTCATTTTTTGATATTTCTTCATCAAACGTTCAATATGTACTTGTCATGACAACATCGAAATGGCCATTCTAAAATATAATTGTCAAGGTCATTGTATGGGTTAAATATTCTTTTTTTTTTCTTCACGAAAACTTACTCAGGCCATTTTGTCAAGGTAATTTATCTGGGTCCAAAAAACCTTGTTATACGGACAAAGCGCTGGAAGGCGACGCACGTGTTCCGCGGACCACCCATCTAGTTTACTGGTATGTGTTAAATCTCAATCAACTATTTACCCTCAATAAAGACATGGAAAGATTGTGAACTATAGACCAGGACCAATGGCGGCCTCAGGCAATAGTTCCCATGATTCTTCGATACACTGTGGGGTAGTAGTTTTACTACTGACTAGATAAGCTGCTAAACTACTGATTTATTACCCACAGTCAAATAGCAAAAAACATATTTACTGTCATTTATAAGATACAGATATGAAGATTATTTAACTGCTGGGTTTGATTATAAGGAAATCATTCACTCAATGGTAGGCATGTTTTGATTTTTCACTCGCGCATCTGCTCGTTGATGAAAAGAACCACACGCCTACCATCTCCTTTCTTATAATCTAACCCAGCAGTTAAATACCTAAAAAACTTGGCAACTCCTTAATATCAGTTACTTATTTCATGGAGAGCACAATCTCATATTAAACTTCCTTATTTTACAGAGAACACCAGATTGTAATTGAAGGCCAAGAAAAAGACAGTTTCTGGGCCGCTATCGGTGGTAAAGATGATTACGCAGACAACAAGCTTCTACAGGATCCGGAGACTGCCCACGCAGCACGACTCTTCCAGTTAAGTAATGCTTCCGGGCGTTTCACGAGCGAGGAGATTCCAGAATTTTCGCAGGATGATTTGGTCAGCGATGACTGTATGATACTGGATGCTTGGGACACTGTCTACATCTGGGTCGGAGCAGGCGTAAGATCAGAAGAAATGAGGGAGGCAGAGAGATTGGCATTGGAGTATGTCAAAGACCCCGCAGACCGTGACCCAGACATACCAGTGTACAAGGTCAAACAAGGTTATGAATCTCCAACCTTTAAAGGATTCTTCGGTGTTTGGGATGCTGATTATTTCAAGGTTTGCATGAAACTTTGCATGAATTTAAAGTGATTTCGCAAATATACATAGTATATAGGAAAAACACTTCAAAATCTTCTTCTCCAAAACAAAAAGGGCTGCAGCTTAGATATTTTGTATGTAGCATCGTCTAGTTGTCCTCTATCAAGTTTGCTCAAATGTTGACCCTGGGTTCAGAATTGGACCCGCCCGGGGTCACATGAGGTAAAACATGAGGGTGTGGGTGGGCCCCCTGGGTCATAACTTAGTAACCGTTGAGATCCCCACACTATACTATAACCACATATACATTTACTGGACATGAACAGACAGATACAACCATCCAACCAGTATAGACACCGGGTTGCTTCCCCACCCCTGGGGACATAGCCCCTCGGTCATGACTTGGGAAACCATTGAGATCCCCGCCCTATAACCATATATACCCTTATTGGGCATGAACAGAGAGATATAACCACCCAACCAGCATAGACCCCGGTCTCCTTCCCCACCCCTGGAGATATAGCCCCTCGGTCAGATCTTGGAAACCATTGAGATTCCCACCCTATAACCATATATACACTTACTGTGCTTCAACAGACGGATAACAACCACCGAACCAACATAGAACCCGGACTCCTTCCCCACCCCTGGTGACATAGCCCCTGTGTCATAACTTGTAAACCTTCGAGATCCCCACCCTATAACCATGTAAACACTTACTGGGCATGAACAGATGGATATAACCACCCAATCAGCATAGACCCCGGGCTCCTTCCCGTCTCGGTTCGTGGCATAGAGATTAACAAAATTTACAGCATTTATTTATGCTTAAATTCTTCATTGATCCAATATCTGCAATTTAATACACAATTAACAAATATTTACCAGATTGAACATTTTTTAATTTCATGTTTGCGTGACACCTAACACAATTTAGAAAAAAGTACAACCCCGTGGTGATTAGACCCATGATATGTAAAATGAGGCAGAATTACCTAGAAATCTTATATTAACATGCATTTTTCTGTGATCTCTTCCTAAAATGCTGTAGATTAAGAACCTGGTAAAGATAAGTCAATGTATCCTATAAAATGTAGAAAAGCTGACTTGTTTTTAGATCACCTGAGCCGAAGGCTCAAGGTGATCTACTAAGATCACTCTTCGTCCGTCGTCCGTCGTCCGTCGTCGTCGTCCGTCGTTAACTTTTGCTTCAAACGACTTCTCCTCAGAAACCGCTTGGCCAATTTTGACCACACTTCACATGGATGATTCTTTGGTGAATTCTTTTTAGATCTGTAAAAATTAGGTCAACACGACATCCAAGGTGGCCGCCAT
The DNA here is from genome assembly GCA_037043455.1 of Cyrtodaria siliqua. NCBI lineage: Eukaryota > Metazoa > Mollusca > Bivalvia > Adapedonta > Hiatellidae > Cyrtodaria > Cyrtodaria siliqua. Next base: position 95,915 of record JAWPHD010006019.1, read on the forward strand.
TACTATATATATTCGAAACATTAAAACATCTTTTTCTCAAGAACCGCTTGCCAGATTTCGGCAGTTTTTCTTTTAAAATGACCGCCAACGGCTAGACTATCAAGTTTGTTCAAATGAAGTTCCCGGAGTCAAAAATGGTCGTGCCCCGGGGGTCCAAATTGTGTATATTGAGATTTTGCATGTTTTTCATAGACTTTTAACAGAGCTCTCATGTACTACATGTAGCATCAGCTTATGGTCCCATAATAAGTGTGTTCAAATGGTGACCCTGGGGTAAAATTTGGTCCCACTCCGGGGTCACAATTTTACATAGACTTATATAGGAAAAACATTAAAAAAAAACTTCTTCTCTGAAACTGCAAGAGCCAGAGGTTTAATATTTTGCATTTATTATAAGCTTATGGTCCTCTACCAAGTTTGTTCAAATGGTGACCCTGGGGTCACATTTGGCCCCGCCACAGGGTTCACATGTTTTACATAGACTTGTATAGGGAAAAATTAAAAAATCATCTTCTCTGAAACTGCAAGAGCCAGAGATTTATTATTTTGCATTTGCTATAAGCTTATGGTCATCAATCAAGCGTGTTCAAACGGTGATCCTGGGGTCAAATTTGGCCCTACCCCGGGGGTCACAATTTTACACAGACTTATATAGGAAAAACATTAAAAAATCGTCTTCTCTGAAACTACAAGAGCCAGAGGTTTAATATTTTGCATTTGCTATAAGCTTATGGTCCTCTACCAAGTATATTCAAATGGTGACCCTTGAGTCACATTTGGCCCCACCCCAGAGGTCACATGTTTTACAAAGACTTACATAGACTTCCCGGTCTGCAGCTCTTAAGCGCAATGCCTGAGTGACAATGATAAAACATACCCATTCTGCAATGCCAAAGCATCCGGCCTAAGATGAGTGATGCAATTTACCAGTTATGCAGCTTTAAAGCGCAATATCTTACAGACAAAGGATAAACATTTCATGATGCAGCTCTAAAGCGCAATGTTTTTTGAACGATGAATGATGAATATTCCCGTTCTGCAGCTCTAAGTCGCATGACCTTAGTGACAAAAGATGTAATATACATGCTCTGCAGCTCTAAAGCGCAATACCTTAGAGATGACGGATGGAAATGTCATTATGCGGCTCTAAAGCGCAATACCTTAAGAACAAAGAATAAAAGATACCCATTATGCAGCTCTTACTCAACGTTTCACCCCACAATTAATTTTCCATAGGGTCCGATTGTAATGTTTTTGTTCGTGATATATCAAAATTTACAGAATGTTATGTTTAAATTCTTCATTGATCCGATATCTGCAATTTTAAACACAATTAACAAATATTTACCAGATTGAACTTTTTTTAATTTCATGTTTGCGTGACAGCTACCAAAATTTAGAAAAAAAAGTACAACCCCGTGGTGATTAGACCCATGATGTGTAAAATGAGGCAGAATTAGCTAAATTCTTATATCAACATGCATTTTCCTGTGATCTCTTCCTAGAATGCTGTAGATTTAGAACCTGGTAAAGACAAATCAATCAATGTATCCTGTAAAATGTAGAAAAGCGTACTTGTTTTTTTAAATCTACCTCCTTCATCTGTAGGGCACGAGTATTCAAGGAGAAAATAGTGGTGTGAGTCCTTCCCCATCCCTGGGGACATAGCCCCTCGGTCATAACTTGGAAACCATTGAGATCCCCACCCTATATCCATATATACAGTTACTGTGCATGGACAGACAACCACTCAACCAGCATAGACCCCAGTCTTCTCCCCAACCCTGGTGGCATAGCCTATGGGTCATAATTTGGGAACTGTTAAGATCCCTACCCTATAACTATATATACACTTACTGGGCATTTGAAAGACAGATACTACCATCCAACCAGCATGGACCCTGGACTCCTTCCCCACCCCTGGTGACATAGCCCCTGGGTTATAACTTGTAAACCGTGGATATACCTACCTTATAACCATATATACACTTACTGGGCATTAAAATCAACCAGCGTAGATCCTAGGCTTCTTCCCCACCTTTTTGGACCTAGCTCCTGGGTCAAACTTTACAAGTAGTTTGATATTTTGAGCTCGACTGTTCAAAGGATCTGATGGGGTCTAAAAGTCAAAGTTCATGGTCACAAATTGCATTTATGTGTTAACATGTAAATAACTTCAAACTTTTATATCCAACCATCATCAGACTTACATACTCTATTATAAATAGGACTATGATCGTATTTATTGAGTTCAACATCATTGGAAGAAAAGTCAAGGTCTCAAAGGGGTAAAAGGTCAAATGCATTTACATATACTTTTAACATATTTTCTTCAAATTTTCAACTTATAAAATTTCCATTATGTATCCTTTGAAAGGGTTATTATAAAATTACCTCCGCGTCATCACAGAAAAAGTATGGCCCTTGATTTAATGAAAATTCCAATATTTTCCTTCTTGACACATCCAGCTCGCCCCTTTGTTTTAATTTTTTTTTTCTCATGGTATGCCAGGTGTATCATTTCTTGTTCTCTGAAAATTCGAAACAGTCGATCTACGCTGTCCTCTGACAGCTCTTGTTTCGACAGTTCAAAGGATCTTATGGGGTCTATAGGTCAAAGTTCATGGTCACAAATTACATTTATGTGTTGATAGGCTCTTAGCATCAGGCTAATGTTTACGTCCGCATTTCTTAACATGTAAATAACTTCAACATTTTTTTATCCAATCATCATCAATCTTGCACACTTTATTTTAAATGGGACGATGATCGTATCTATTGAGTTCAAGATCATTGGATGATAGGTCAAGGTCACAAATAGAACAAAGGACAAATGCATTTACGTAATACTTTTAACATATTTTCTTCAAATTTTCAACTTATAAAATGTGCATATCCTTTGAAAAGGTTATTATCAAATTACCTCCGTGTCATCACAGAAAAATTGTGGCCCTTGATTTAATGAAAATTCCAATGTTTTCCTTCTTGACACATCCAGCTCGCCCCTTTGTTTTCACTTTTTTTTTCTGATGGCATGCCGGGTGTATCATTTCCTGTTCTCTTAAAATTCGAAATAGTCGAGCTACGCTGTTTTCTGACAGCTATTGTATTCTTTTTTTGTTGTAAATTATTTACAATTTAAATTGTTGTTCTGAAGTAAATATCTGCCTGTGAAAATCTAGATAGTTTTGAAGGATATTGGCTTTATTTCTAGTACGTTTTAAAACAGCAGTATATATTAGCAAATTATTGTCTGATATATTATTATAGTATATATTTACGTTATTGGCAATGCCAGTTGTATATATTTACGTTATTGGCAATGCCAGTTGTACTGTAGATAAATTGAATACAGACGGTAAGGACAGTTTATACGATGCTTTCTAACTGTCATTGCATATGGAGTGTGTATTGTTTAATGGTAAATCTATCTGAAGTTGTTTTTTATATTGTCATTAGTATTCAATCTCTCTGAGGTCGCTGTACCATTATAACCAAATATACTGTGTTAACGGGCATAAGACCAGTCATTCTAACTTCATTCAGTCATGTTGTTTCTGCCTGAAAATGAATTAAAATCATCTCGATTGAATTATTATGTTTTAATAATTCAATCCCATATCCGGAACCAACCGGGACATCGGAGTCCACTATTCTTATTTCCTTCATATTATATACATGTATTAGATATTTATAAGAGCCTGTTTATTTGCCATTGAATGTTTTAATGTAAACATATTATTTTGAGTTGCATAGACACAATAAAAGTTTTGAGTTACATTTAGGATTGTGAGATTTCATTGTTGTTAAATTGCGTCTCTAATTGTATTACACGTATTGTTAAAGGTTAGCATATAATATTAATTTGAAGAAGGTTTAGAATTCGGGTTTATTGCAATCAGTTATTATAAATGGTGATACAAAAGTGCTTTTGTAGAAGACGTTTGGATAACATTGTAAGACTGAATATATATTTTGCAGCCGTAAAGACGCTAGGAGAGGATGTAGAGCGTATTATCGAGAGCGTGGTCTACGGGACGAAGCATTGAATTCCAAAGCGATTTACATACCGAGGACCGTAAAGAGTTCGTGCATGAATACATAACCTTTCGTAACAAGTTATCAACTGTACGTTAAACTTATATAACATTACATCAGACATTTGTAGTTACTTTAATGAAAAAATTATGTTCACCAAGTTTTAAAACTCTCAGTTTGAACATGTTTTATTGAATAATAGCGCACTATTTTGCGGGGCCGATTTTATGCCGTATCTTATGGTGGGCGCTAAAGCGGGATAAAACCCGATATTATGGAACCAACCGGGACCGCGGAGTCCACTATTATTATTGCCTTTATATTAATATACACTCAAGTGATATGAAAACGCAACACGGGAATTTCCGCTATATATTGTATGTACAATATGCTGCTTTTAATCGAATGGTACATGGCTACGTAAGACCTTTCCTTTTGGAAAAAATACTAAAACAAATAATACAGCAAATAGTATTCCTTCAATGTTTCATTATTCACAGAGTACGCGTTTGGCTCAATCATGTGAGCAAACTTAGGATGCAACATTTTGCAAACTATTTACGTTAAATACAGTACTGAACAGCTCAATTTTTCAAAGAGCAACTTCAACATTTATGAAGTTCTTGTTACAAAGTGTAGTGTGATTAAAACGTCTACAACATCACAGTTGTGTCCTTTCTCTAGTTAACTGCAATTTTTTTTTTAAAAAAACATCTTCGGATTTCTTTGGAATATTATGTGCAATTAAGTGTGCAGTATATACAATATATAGTGGAAATTCCCGTGTTGTGTTTTTATATCTCTTCAGTGTATATATGTATTAGATATTTATAAGAGCCTGTTTATTTGCCATTGAATGTTTTAATGTAAACATATTATTCTGAGTTGCATAGACACAATAAAATTATTCTATAGTGCTATTCATTATAAAATTGGATCAAAACCGGACCATGAAACACATGGTATCCAGGAAAACGTTAACCTTTTCAAGATAGATATACTTTAAAGAGGTGTTAAAGCGCTTCTTTAATGCGTAGGTTTTTCTTTGACACTTTGTCATTTATTTATTTTTGAAATGTAACGCCATCGTTCAGCTTTATTTGCGTTAATTTACCTACCCTAATAATCTATAACGAAGTTGAGATTTACGAAGCACACAACAACAACATTAATGATTTTTTTTTAAATTTGTAATGGCAGTCAAAGGATGTTTTAATATAGCAACCAAGAATCATTTATTTCGTAATAGTAACTTATCCAAGATGATTTTAGCTTATGGGATGACGAGTGGTCCGTTGTCAGTCGTCTGTCGTCCGTCCCTCTTTTGTCCGTCCGTTAACCTTTGCCTTGTGAACAATATTAATTGGATATTTTATCAATGAAAGCGCGGACAAGTTCGAAAACCAGTCAGAACGGATTAATTTCACCAGATGTATGACCCTTGTTTTGCTGAAAAAATGCCACATTAATCCTTGTGAACACTCTAGCACCTTCATTTATTAGTTGATATTTATCAAACTTGCATAGATTGTTAATATCAATGAAAGCTCGGAAGAGTTCGAAAACCAGCCAAATGGGATTAGTTACAACAGTTATGGCCTTTGTTTTCTTGGGGGGAAAAGTTATAGTCTGCCTTGTCAACACTCTAGCACCTTCATTTATTATTTGCTCTTTACCAAACTTACAAAGATTGTTAATATTAATGTAAACTCAGACAAGTTTGAAATCCAGACAAATCGTATTAGTAACACTGGAGTTACGGCCCTTGATTTAGTTGAAAATGCTCTTAAGACGATAGGACTTTCATTGGCCAGGTGTTAATGAAACTTGGCAGGGATGATCAGTACCAAATATAGTTATGTATATCGTCACCGTGTTCCAGCTGAATGAGTTTTGGCAGAATAATGGCCCTTTAAAGGTTTTAATACCCAAACTTTGTCCGGACTTTTTTTCTTGAACCCCTGGTCGGATTGAACAGCGAAACTTTGCAGGGATTATCAGTACCAGGCCTAGTGGTGCATAGCATCACTATGTCCTGCTTGAATGATTTTGTGGCAGCATTATGGCCCTTTAAAGGTTTTACTACACAAACATTATCTGGACTATTTCTTTTGAATCCTTGGCTGGATTTCAATGAAACATTTCAAGGATGATCAGTACGAATCCTATTTATGCATATCTTTGCCGTATTTTGTTTGAAAGATATTTAAAGGTTTTAATATACACATTTTGTCCGGACTACGTTCTCCTGAACCCCTTACCGGATTTCAGTGAAATTTTGCAGGGATGGTCAGTACCAGGCCTAGGCCTAGTTGTGCATGTCATCGCTGTCATCGCCGTGTTCCGTTTGAATGATTTTTGCTGAGTTATAGCCCTTTAAAGGCTTTGATACACAAACTTTATCCAGACTAGTCTCTTCTAACATCCTGGCCGAATTTCAACGAGTTTTGGCAAGGATGAGAGGAACCAAGCCTAGTTGCGCCTATCATCGCTGTGTTCTGGTTGAATGAGTTATGGCCTAATATACACCAATTTTATCCAGACAATTTTTCCTGAAACCCCTTGCTGGATTTCAGTGAAACTTGGCAGGGATGATCTGTACCCAGCCCAGTTGCGCATGTTCTTGTCGTGTTCCCCATCCATACAGGCCCTCTTGGGAATCTTGTTTTTATACAGAGTTAGAACACATTTGTTTTTAAACGTGGTAATGTTCAATTAGTCATCAGATGTACAATAGTAGGCAAAAGGTGAGGTCAAAGAGGTTTTATATCGAACAATTGTATGATGCAGAAATCCAAAGAGTGTTTGTAAAAGTCCAAAGAGGTTTTATCCCTTCCAGGTCCAAAGAGGTTTTGTATTAAGTCCAAAGAGATTTTGTTCCAAGTCCAAAGAGCTTTTATCACTTTCAGTTTGGTGATATTTTAAGGCCTAAGACTTTTTGTAAAAGTCCAAAGATATCCTAAACGTCCTAATTGTTTCAGAATATTTAGGTCTAAAGTGGAAGGGTTTTTATATAAAGTCCAAAGAGATTTTTCTCAAGTCTAAAGAGGTTTTATCACTTTCAGTTTGGTAATATTTTAAGTCCAAAGAGTTTTTGCGAAAGACCAAAGAGGTTTTACTCCCTCCAGCTTTATGATTTTTAAGTCCAAAGAATTTTTATAAAAGAGGTTTTGTCCCTTCGAGTTTTAATGAGTTTAGATTCGAAAGAGTTTTTGTAAAAGTTCAAAGAGGTTTTGTCCCCTCCAGTTTTAATGATTTTAAAGTCCAGAGAGTTTTTGTAGAAGTCCAAAGAGGTTTTGTCCCTTCCAGTTTCAATGATTTTAAAGTCCAAAGACGTTTTCTCCCCTCCAGTTTTAATGATTTTAAAGTCCAAAGAGTTTTTGTAAAAGTTCAAAGAGGTTTTGTCCACTCCAGTTTTAGTGATTTTAAAGTCCAAAGAGTTTTAGTAGAAGTCCTAAGAGGTTTTGTCCCTTCCAGTTTCAATGATTTTAAAGTCCAAAGAGGTTTTCTCCCCTCAATTTTTAATGATTTTAAAGTCCAAAGAGTTTTTGTAAAAGTTCAAAGAGGTTTTGTCCACTCCAGTTTTAGTGATTTTAAAGTCCAAAGAGTTTTTGTAGAAGTCCAAAGAGGTTTTGTCCACTCCAGTTTTAGTGATTTTAAAGTCCAAAGAGTTTTAGTAGAAGTCCAAAGAGGTTTTGTCCCTTCCAGTTTCAATGATTTTAAAGTCCAAAGAGGTTTTCTCCCTTCCAGTTTTAATGATTTTAAAGTCCAAAGAGTTTTTGTAAAAGTTCAAAGAGGTTGTGTCCACTCCAGTTTTAGTGATTTTAAAGTCCAAAGAGTTTTTGTAGAAGTCCAAAGAGGTTTTGTCCCCTTCAGTTTTAATGATTGTAAAGTTCAAACAGTTTTTGTCCCCTCCGGTTTTAACGATTTTAAAGTCCAAAGCGTTTTTGTAAAAATCCAAAGAGACCCTAACCGTCATAATTGTTTAAGGATATTTAGGTCTAAAGTGTAAAAGGTTTTATATTTAGTCCTAAGAGATTTTGCTCGAGTCCAAAGAGGTCTTATCACTTTCAGTTTGGTGAAATTTTAAGTCCAACGAGTTTTTGTAAAAGTCCAAAGAGGTTTTTTCCCCTCCGGTTTTAATGATGTTAAGGTCCAGAGAGTTTTTGTAGAAGTCCAAAGAGGTTTTGTCCCTTCCAGTTGTAAGAGTTTTTGTAAAAGTCCAGAGAGACCCTAACCCTCCTATTAATTGCTTAAGGATATTTAGGTCTAAAGTGTAAGAAGTTTTATATTAAGTCCAAAGAGTTTTTTCTCAAGTCCAAAGAGGTTTTATCACTTTCATTTTGGTGATATTTTAAGTCCAAAGAGTTTTTGTAAAAGTCCAAAGACATTATATCCACTCCAGTTTTAATGATAGCTTTTGTAAAAGTCCAAAGAGGTTTTGTGTCCTCCGGTTTTAATGATTTTAAAGTCCAAGAAGTTTTTGTAAAAGTCCAAAGAGAATTTGTCCACTCAGGTTGTAAAGATTTTAAAGTCCAAAGAGTTTTTGTAAAAGTCGAAAGAGGTTTTGTCCCCTCCAGTTCTAATGATTTTTAAGTCCAAAGAGTTTTTGTAAAAGTCCAAAGAGGTTTTGTCCCCTCCGGTTTTAATGATTTTAAAGTTCAAAGAGTATTTGTAAAAGTTCAAAGAGACCCTAAGCGTCCTAATTGTTTAAGGATATTTAGGTTTAAAGTGGTAGAGGTTTTATATTAAGTCCAAAGAGCTTTTGCTCAAGTCCGAAGAGGTTTGATCACTTTCAGTTTGGTGATATTTTAAGTCCAAAGAGTTTTTGTAAAAGTCCAAAGAAGTTTTGTCCTCTCCAGTTTTAATGCTTTTAAAGTCCAGAGAGTTTTTGTAGAAGTCCAAAGAGGTTTTGTCCCTTCCAGTTGTAATGATTTTAAAGTCCAAAGTGGTTTTGTCCCCTCCAGTTTTAATGATTTTAAAGTCGAAAGAGTTTTTGTAAAAGTTCAAAGAGGTTTTGTCCCCTCCAGTTTTAGTGATTTTAAAGTCCAAAGAGTTTTTATAGAAGTCCAAAGAGGTTTTGTCCCTTTCAGTTTTAATGATTGTAAAGTCCAAAAAGTTTTTGTCCCCTCCGGTTTTAATGATTTTAAAGTCCAAAGCGTTTTTGTGAAAATTCAAAAAGACCCTAACCGTCCTAATTGTTTAAGGATATTTAGGTCTAAGGGATCACTCCTCAGTTTCGCACGAATGTCCATGGTGTAAATCTTAAAGAAATGGGACTAAAGTTGTACAGAAAATGCTTTTTGATGCTTTTATTTGGTATGGAAACATGTGTAATTTTATTGTCTTCTAAGAAATGTATGAGACAATGATGATGTGATTCATTTTTGCTCAAGGATTCAGGCTAAGGGCTTGTCATGGGTTTGATTATTGAGAACTGTACATTAAACTGTGGAGTGCCCCCTAAAGTGTAAGAGGTTTTATATTGTTACGACGACCATTTCAATTTCCTCTCGTACACTTGTTTATATTTGTGAAGCATGTGGCCACGCACCATACGACATTTAGTTTCATGTATTTGCACCGAGATTCAGTGTTGCGCACAACATGCTTGTAGAAATCACTCACCAAGTCAATTATCTACCATTCTGCGAAGTGCCGATGAAGCATTCGCCGTTTTGTAGCCTTAATTAGTGCATTTAATCAGCCAAATTGGTTGTTTTCCATCATTGCCGATTCTAAAATATCATTCGGATATCTTTAGTTTCTTCATCTGATTTCGAAGTACAGCATTCTCGGCTTTATTCGACCCTGTCCGTAATGGTTCGTCACTTTACGTTTGAGCCGGATTTTCACCGAAGTGAGTCGCCTACGTCACATCGCATGTGTGACGTCATCTTTGCCCCTGTCTGAGTATAAAAGCCGAGTTTGTTGTGTTTTTCTTCAGAGGCGAAGTAACTCTCATAGAAAGCAGTCAGCTTTTCAGCTCTCCCCAAATTAAAAACAACAACAATCAAAAATGTCCACCGAGACTACGGAAAACATGGTGGGTGGTCAACACTTGATCTAGTAATAATATTCCTCCAGTATTGGTGGAGAACCCCTTATTTATTTGTTTATTTATTAGGGAAATCTAATATAGGCTTTCAATAATTACAGGACCCGTCTATATTACAGGATCGTGAAACTGGCTGAAATCTCGTCAATTCGGTGCCGTCGCGAGACTTCAGCGGCCATTTGTGTTGGAAAGTGACACGCTGATTTTTGCTGATAAAAAAATGTAACAAAATCGCAAATATCTCAGTAATTATCGGTGGTCACCTATTGTTGTGCAAATTGATCTGGTAAGTGTTTTTCTTTGTTTGTGTTATGTTTAATTTACTTTGTAGTGCAAACTTACGAAGATATTTGATCAGCAACAGACAGCAACGGCACACAAAGGAAAATGTGAAATATTTGGTCAAAAGCGGGTAAACGACGATGTATGGTGTTTGTTACTTACGATTTCCCCAATGAGCGAGCATGTATATGAGTGTAAAATGAATTATTTATTCAAGTAAAGGTCATGTTATGGTACTACTATTTTTATTTTTTGGAATGAGCACTCACTTCAGAAATTTGGAACGTGTGAAATTCGTTGATTTGTCGTGAAATGGCAATTCTTTTTTTGAAATATGGCTGCTTGACTCATCAGTTGATTACGCCTACCATCATTATAGTTTGAATTGGCGTAATATTTGAGTAATTTAATGTGATTGTATTTAAGGTTTGACATTTCTAAAATAATGCTTTTTAAATTTTTTAAATTCGGTCTGAATTTTACTAATTTTCACCAGTTTTCACATACAATTCAATGACCATTTCGTAAAGAATGAAAGAGAGGTCTTGACATTTTTAGAGATTTTCCAGTTGGAAAACATAAAAAAAACAATACCCTAATGTTTTTTAATTTAATTAAGTTATTTTCAAGTTTAGGCATTGGGACCAGGGTGCCTGGATTGTTGGAATGAAACTTTACACGCAGGGGCGTAGCGTTGCCATTTTCCAACGTACTCAGGGTCTGGGAGTGGGTATAGCCCTATACCCCTCTTTCCATTCACTTTACGCTAGCTAGAATAACCGGAAAACACATATTAACCGAAAACCACAAAACTATGGATTCATTTGTTTAGACTTCATTTATTTTTTAATTTTCGATTTTCAATGTTACTCACGTGAGTATTTTAGTATGCCACCCTACGCTGCTGACACATGTATTTGGACTTTTACTTTACACATGTATTCCCTAGTATCGATGAATATAACGCACAAGTCACGTAACTCTGGAACTTACTTTGACGCAGTTATGACACATTTTAATGCATTTATTTTTAGAAATTCGGTAAATTGATGCCTGTTACAACTGAACAGATTGGAATGAAACTTCACATCCGACGGGTTTCATTTATGGTAAAACCATTCCTTCAATAAAAAAAGGTTAGACAATGAAAGGTGAAAAGGTATGGTGAAATCTGTCATCTGTTCTTTGCTTTGATCATATAAGCTCTTACAGTGATATTATTCTTTTTCAGGTTAAACCTGTATCTACAGAATGGCACGTCTTTGTGTTAGGAGTTTTCGTCCAAGAAGGAGAAAAAACAAAATCAAATTCCAAGCATGTATACATTCACAAAATAAAAAAAATAGATATTGCTAAAATAAAATGTGTTTCTTTTATATCAGGACCCGTTTATATTTGCCCTGGTTCTGAATCCATGTATAGAATGGTATTGCCAGAAACTGTAAATAGCCTTAAGTTAGGGTACTTGGAGAAAAGGATCGTCAACGCTACAAAGAGAAGGGATATGCGCAGTGAAGCAGCCTTCACAAAATGGCGTTTTGAGTAGCAGACTCAGATGGGTGTAGCAAATCATCATAAGACGACCAATGGTAGGAAGATGGTAACTGTCCATTGAATATTTGTGGTACAACGACTTGTTTTATGTTGATTTATATGTTTAGAATACTTCCAGGTTATGAAGGTGTGATGAAATTAAATGCGAGGCAGTTGGCTTTAGATATGTCCTGAAAACACAAATGTTTTCCGTAGGGTATGTTATTTGTTACCTGGTTACATTGGATACAAGAGTATTGGACATGTTTGCATTAATAATTAATATTGTTTTAGGACATACCTTAGTTTGAGTACATGGTTACACAGGGATACACAAGGTACAAACTGGGTACAACTGGGTACAACTAATAATATTATTAGATTTGAGGCAGAGCAATTTTGGGTACGTGGTTACACAGGGATAAACAAGGTACAAACTGGGTACAAGTGGGTACAACTAATAATATTAATAGACTTGAGGCAGAGCAATTTTGGGTACATGGTTACAAAGGGTTACACCAGATACAAACTGGGTAGAAGTGGGTACAACTAATAATATTAATATATTTGAGGCAGAGCAATTTTGGGTACATGGTTACAAAGGGCTACACCAGGTACAAACTGGGTACAAGTGGTTACAACTAATAATATTAATATTTTTGAGGCAGAGCAATTTTGGGTACATGGTTACACAGGGATACACCAGGTACAAACTGGGTACAAGTGTGTACAACTAATAATATGAATAGATTTGAGGCAGAGCAATTTTGAATACATGGTTACACAGGGATACAACAGGTACAAACTGGGTACAAGTGGGTACAACTAATAATATTAATAGATTTGAGGCAGAGAAATTTTGGGTACATGGTAAAACAGAGATACACCAGGTACAAACTGGGTACAAGTGGGTACAACTAATAATATTAATATATTTTAAGCAGAGCAATTTTGGGTACATGGTTACACAGGTATACACCAGGTACAAACTGGTTACAAGTGGGTACAACTAATAATATTAATATATTTGAGGCAGAGCAATTTTGGGTACATGGTTACACAGGGATACACCAGGTACAAACTGGATACAAGTGGGTACAACTAATAATATTAATATAATTGAGGCAGAGCAATTTTGAATACATGGTTACACATGGATACACCAGGTACAAACTGGGTACAAGTGGGTACAACTAATAATATTAATATATTTGAGGCAGAGCAATTTTGAATACATGGTTACAAAGGGATACACCAGGTACAAACTGGGTACAAGTGGGTACAACTAATAACATTAATATATTTGAGGCAGAGCAATTTTGGGTACATGGTTACAAAAGGATACACCAGGTACACACTTGGTACAAGTGGGTACAACTAATAATAATAGATTTTAGGCAGAGCAATTTTGGATACATGGTTACACAGGGATACACCAGGTACAAACTTGGTACAAGTGGGTACAACTAATAACATTAATATATTTGAGGCAGAGCAATTTTGGGTACATGGTTACAAAGGGATACACCAGGTACAAACTGGGTACATGAGGGTACAACTAATAACATTAATATATTTGAGGCAGAGCAATTTTGGGTACATGGTTACAAAAGGATACACCAGGTACAAACTTGGTACAAGTGGGTACAACTAATAATAATAGATTTTAGGCAGAGCAATTTTGGATACATGGTTACACAGGGATACACCAGGTACAAACTGGGTACAAGTGGGTACAACTAATAACATTAATATATTTGAGGCAGAGCAATTTTGGGTACATGGTTACACAGGGATACACCAGGTACAAACTGGGTACAACTAATAACATTAATATATTTGAGGCAGAGCAATTTTGGGTACATGGTTACCCAGGGATACACCAGGTACAAACTGGGTACAAGTGGGTACAACAAATAATATTTATAGATTTGAGGCAGAGCAATTTTGAATACATGGTTACACAGGGATACAACAGGTACAAACTGGGTACAAGTGGGTACAACTAATAATATTAATAGATTTGAGGCAGAGAAATTTTGGGTACATGGTAAAACAGAGATACACCAGGTACAAACTGGGTACAAGTGGGTACAACTAATAATATTAATATATTTTAAGCAGAGCAATTTTGGGTACATGGTTACACAGGTATACACCAGGTACAAAATGGTTACAAGTGGGTACAACTAATAATATTAATATATTTGAGGCAGAGCAATTTTGGGTACATGGTTACACAGGGATACACCAGGTACAAACTGGATACAAGTGGGTACAACTAATAATATTAATATAATTGAGGCAGAGCAATTTTGAATACATGGTTACACATGGATACACCAGGTACAAACTGGGTACAAGTGGGTACAACTAATAATATTAATATATTTGAGGCAGAGCAATTTTGAATACATGGTTACAAAGGGATACACCAGGTACAAACTGGGTACAAGTGGGTACAACTAATAACATTAATATATTTGAGGCAGAGCAATTTTGGGTACATGGTTACAAAAGGATACACCAGGTACACACTTGGTACAAGTGGGTACAACTAATAATAATAGATTTTAGGCAGAGCAATTTTGGATACATGGTTACACAGGGATACACCAGGTACAAACTTGGTACAAGTGGGTACAACTAATAACATTAATATATTTGAGGCAGAGCAATTTTGGGTACATGGTTACAAAGGGATACACCAGGTACAAACTGGGTACATGAGGGTACAACTAATAACATTAATATATTTGAGGCAGAGCAATTTTGGGTACATGGTTACAAAAGGATACACCAGGTACAAACTTGGTACAAGTGGGTACAACTAATAATAATAGATTTTAGGCAGAGCAATTTTGGATACATGGTTACACAGGGATACACCAGGTACAAACTGGGTACAAGTGGGTACAACTAATAACATTAATATATTTGAGGCAGAGCAATTTTGGGTACATGGTTACACAGGGATACACCAGGTACAAACTGGGTACAACTAATAACATTAATATATTTGAGGCAGAGCAATTTTGGGTACATGGTTACCCAGGGATACACCAGGTACAAACTGGGTACAAGTGGGTACAACAAATAATATTTATAGATTTGAGGCAGAGCAATTTTGTGTACTTGGTTACAGAGGGCTACACCAGGTACAAACTGGGTACAAGTGGGTACAACTAATAATATGAATAGATTTAAGGCACATCAATTTTGGGTACATGGTTACACAGGGATACACCAGGTACAAACTGGGTACATGAGGGTACAACTAAATGTATATTTGATTTTATTGGCTGCATTATATTAAGACTCCACCCTTTAATTCCACTATTGCACAGATATTTGAAGATCAAAGAGCAGTATAAAACCCATTATTTGGTACTAGGTGTTTTATGACTACTGATAAATGCTCCAACACAACTCCTGTGGTGTTAGGTCATAAACTACAATCAGACTTCCTGTGGTGGCAGGACTTTTATGTGATGCTAGCTTGAGGTTTTAAGGGGTTTTATGACTCAGATGGCTGTGAGTCAATGATGCAGAACTAACAACTAAGAACTACCGTGATAAGATGTCTTTCAAAAAAGGATACAGTAGATTTCAGTCTTGTTTAAGATTTCTTAAAAGAAATCAGACTATTCATTGTTGTTCTCAGCAATATGTTCTTATTAATATTTGCCCATGTACACACCCATTGAGGGGCATCTGTTAATCTACATATATATACTCAGTTGCAAAAGAAAGTGGACACTGAGTTTTGTTTAGATTTAATTGTTGAAAGTTTTAATTAAATTGACGAATTCCAAAATAAATATGCCATGTTTCAAGGTACCACAGTTTTATCATTCCATTAAGTACTGTCGTTTGATAAAGAGGTTAAGGTGTTAAGTAAAAGTAAAATTGTCCAAGTGTCCAGTTTCTTTTGCAACTGAGTATATAATGTTCTACGCAAAGTAAGAATATGGACGATTCCGGAATTGCTCTGCGCAAAGTAAGAATTCTAAAAATGCGCAACGATTCCGGAATTGCGCAGGACTATTCCGGAATTGCGCAAAGGGTTAAAATATATAAACCACGCATTAAGTGTAGCTGCACAATTTGAGAATGTTTTGCGCAAAGTAAGAATTTGTGTTATGATGTGAATAGGAAGATGCTAATTTTAAACCCACTTAAATTTCATTTTAATATGCTTATTCTGCTTTATCCATCTGCGACGAACAGATAATTCATAGTTAAGTATCGCGTATGATTAACATAAACTTAATTATTTACAAAACAATTTGAAGTCCTTAACTTCAACAATACTTTCCAGGTTCCATAATATTTGGTAAGAAAATTCAATTGAACTATTTTTAAATATTTCAAACGAGGTTGCATGACAATGCACTTTATTAAAAGTACATTATTTGCCCATGTAATTACGTTTCGCCTAAACAGGCCGTGAGTATGGTTAAAGTTTCTGCTTATCAAAGGAAACTATGTAATACTACCTAATATGTCGGAATAATTAAGTAAGACGGTTCTATCTGTTGAATCGAAAATCAAACTTTCAATGGATTTTCATGAAAATAACAAGTTGGTATGCAGATATAACTAAGAGTAATCAACGTGTTGCGGTCGTTTTAAAACGCGACTTTGACTTGCAACATTATTTAGATATCGATGAAGAGAAAACAATGAAAATAATTCTCGGCATATTTAGATTGTCTTCACACAACCTCGACATATGAAGAGGAAACCAAAAAAATCATAGAGAGGAAAGAATAATGCAAACTTTAATATACGAATTTTATTGAAAACGCTCGTGCGCCCTTTTTATAAACCACTTCTTGCTTGTGTGTCCTTTTCATGCGTTAATCTGATATAAAAAAAAATAAAAAAATAAAGAAAAAAATAGAGTTAAGTGATAGTTTTAACAGGTAATCATTTTTTTTCCAGTAAAACATGTTTTGAAATATGTTTTTATTGTGGAAATATCTGTTATAATTTAGGCCAGACCTTCGTTTCCCAAATGTTCTCCAAGAAGCGAAAACAGGTTTGGCTGGGGTTTGAAATAAACCGTAATTTCGGTTTAAAAGGCCTGAACAATTAAAACATTTACTTGATAATAGTAAACAGGTAATAGCTTTGTTTTCAGAAAATGGTGCTTTTAAATATTATTTTATTGTCTAAAAATGATTTATACAACTGGCAAATATAGGCCAAGCATTCGTTTCTCCGTTTATTTGAAGTGCATTAATTTCCCATTTAATTACATTTTGCCTACATAAACCGTGAGCAATTTTGTTTTTTCTTTTATATCACATAAAACTATGTAATACTACCAAATAGGTTAGAATGAGTAGGTATGACTTCATAAAATGTGTAGTTATTGAAGTCAGGCGATACAGTATAGAAGATATGAAAACTCTAATACTTCTTATAAAGAATCATATAGAATCAATATTGGAGAATTTACAAATTAAAAATATTTCAACAGAACATAATTATAACTCGACTTAGAAAGTGGAAGATAAGATAAACTCATAGAGATGAAATTGCATTGAAAACCGTCGTCATTCCACTTCTTGCGTGTGCGTCCTTTTTATTACCACATTTTGCCTGTGTGTCCTATTCATGTGATCGCTTAGGTATTTCTCAAGCATTTATATAAGCCCCTCAGTTCATTAGGAGTGATCATGCACCGTTACTTTTTTCATTATATTGTAATAACTTCTCACCCATTTACGAGACATACACTGATGTTAAGTATAAATGGAATAATACGCTACGTGAACATTTTCGTGCAGAGATTATTACAAAATTACCTGTGTTCAACGATATTGTTAATAATATAGATTGTACAAATAGAATCTCAATAAATAATGTTTTAAATAGATTTACAACTACCATCCGCAGTGTTGCGGATCCATTATTTGTCAAAACGTGGTTATAATAATAAAACATTGTTTGATATTGACAGTTGCATGAAAAATACTGATTGGTTTGATAATGACTGTAATAATGCACGACAATTATACCAAGAGGCTTTACGTAGTTTTAATTTAAACAAATCTGATATAAATAGGATTACCGTATGTTCACGAAAGAAATATTACAAAGACCTAATCCGTAAAAAGAAGCAGTGTTCATACCGTCAGAAAATGAAAGAAATTGAAAATTTAAGAAGGAATAAGCCGAGAGAGTTTTGGAACTTTTTCAAATCAAAGAATAAAGTAAATAGTCATAATATTTCCTTAGATGATTTTAAAGTTTTTTTCGAAAATCTTAGCAACAATACATTTGATTGTAATAACAATGAGGCAGAGCAATTTTGTTCAAGTCATGACTTTAATGTAGATAATTCATCATTTCCAGAGTTGGACCTGCCTATTTCTGTTAGTGAAGTACATAGTGCAATTAAACATTTAAAACGTAGTACGTCGGCTGGTAGCGATTGTATATTAAATGAATACTTTATTGAATGTGTTGATATATTATCTAGTCATTTATGTGATATATTTAATAGTATTTTAGTATCAGGTTTCTTTCCAGAAAAGTGGACAGAGGGCGTCATTATCCCTCTGCATAAAAAGGGCTCTGATAATGATATTAATAACTACAGAGGGATTACACTTGTTAGTTGTTTTTCAAAATTATTTACCACGATTTTAAATAAGCGCATCGAGTCATTTTGTGAAGATAACGCTACTATTTCGGATGCGCAATTCGGATTTCGGAAAGGTTGTTCAACTGTTGACGCAATATGTATTCTAATGTCTATTGTGCAAAATTACATAAATGAAAACAAACGTTTATACGTTATATATGTCGATTTGCTTAAATGTTTTGATAGTATTTATCGTAATGCATTGTGGCTGAAACTTTACAAATCTGGTATACAAGGTAAATTACTTAGATTAGTCAAAGATATGTATGAAAATGTTAAATCTTGTGTGAAATCATGTACATCTTACTCGGATTACTTTAGTTATGCTGTTGGCTTACGCCAAGGGGAGGTAATGTCCCCGATAGTTTTTTCTCTGTTTATAGAGGACTTAGAACTTTATTTACATAATAGTATTAACTCTGGTTTAAATATAGACGATATTGTGTTGATCCTGTTGTTATTTGCTGATGATATGGCCATTTTAGGCAAAACACCCGAAGAAGTACAAAATCATTTGGACAATCCTTATTTATATTGCAATGCATGGGGCCTAAAAGTTAATACTTCCAAAACTAAAATTATGGTATTTCGTAAGAGGGGTAGAATACGACATGATGAGACTTGGACCTATAATGGCCATAATATTGAAGTAGTAGATAATTTTAATTATTTAGGCACTGTAATAAATTATACTGGGAGTTTTACATTGAACCAAGAGCATTTGGTTGGAAAAGCCCTTAAGGCTATGAATACTTTACTATATAAATGCAAAGAATATGATCTAAAGCCTAAAATATTATGTCAGTTGTTTGATGCATTTGTTGCTTCAATATTAAGTTATGCATCTGAAGTATGGGGTTTCACCAAATCCAAAGAAGTAGAACGCATACATTTAAAATTTTGTAAAAGATTGTTACAGGCTAAAATAAACACATGCAATGCTGCTGTATATGGAGAATTGGGGAGATACCCTTTATATATCAACAGATATGTAAGGATTGTAAAATACTGGTTTAAAATTCACAACAGTAATAACATAATAATGAAAACTGTGTATAACCAGGCTATTGATGACTGTAATAAAGGTTATACAAACTCGGTTTCTAATGTAAAAAAGCTGTTAAATGACTATGGTTTTGCATATGTATTTGAAAATCCTAATACATTACATGTTAACGCATTTATCAGTGAATTTAAGTGTAGAATAAATAGATACATTTAAACAAGAATGGTATGGAAGTGTTAATAACAGTTCTGTTTTGAATATGTATAGAGTGTTTAAAACCTCTTTTGAATATGAACGATATTTAGATATAGTACCCAGAAGTCAACGTTTATACTTTGTGAAATTGAGGGTTTCTGTACACCCTTTGAGAATACAAAGAGGAAGATACTCAGGTAATAATATACCTCGTAATGAACGCTATTGTTTAGGTTGTAATGATAGGGACATAGAGGATGACTACCATTTTATATGTATCTGTCGATGTTATCTTCAACTAAGAAACAAGTATATTAAACGTTTTTACTATGTTAATCCATCTGTATTTAAGTTTCACAATTTACTGACTTCATCTGATAAGAATGAGATTACGAACATTTGTAAATATATAAAAGAAGCTTTAGCTATACGGAATTCAATTATTAATATTGAGACCTAATGTAATTAGTTATGCTGATTTTCCTTACTGCCTTTGTTAATACATTTCTATTAACTATGTTAAAAATATATAGAAAATATAGTGTATGCTTGGATACGTGACATGGATTTATTTATACATACATGTATTTAGACGATGTACATATGTATAAGTCTTAATAAACTGTCTGTTCTGTTCTGTTCTGTTCTGTTCATTAATTCTGTATTACTTCAGCTTTAAACATATAATATATGTTGTGTAATATCATCATCTATTAGTAATATGCAAAGGAAAATTGTCTTTGAAAATTATAAAAAAAAATTGTATTTTTTTAGTTTTTAGATAGGTTTTTTATTGGTCATACTTCTTGCAGTTCAAAAATAACAAAGATAGATACAACAGCAATGCAAAAACTGGGTAAATCAATGTTAGTAGCATCATGTTTATGTATACACATCAATGTATCAATTGCAGAGTAACAGTTATGTTGGTGGATCCTGTCTTTTCGCTTTATTATAGTTGTGTTTTATTCTTAAGCGTTGTTATAGGTTAACATTATAATAATCAATAATAATAATTTGCAAATATGTAAAAAAAAAAAAAGGCCTAATACGTAATACGCTGCGAACTAAAAAAAAAATAGCATAGTCCAACTATAAATATTTTTTCTTTCGAAACATGCATATATTGGCGTCATTAAGTATGAATTATTTTTTTTAACATTTCTTCTAGCTAGTTAAATTTTGATTTTCACCGATTCAATATGTTAGTATAAGTCAATAAATTATGGCGCAATAATTATGTTTGATTTAAACATATTTTATTTCATTTTTCATTTCCTTTATTGTGATTGGCTAATTAAATAAAAGGGCGTATCTCATTGCATTTAAACAATATAATTGACCAACATATCTGATCGTTGTCATTCCATCATTCCCGTTCAGACCACCGAACCAGCAGGACGTGTCCATCTACAACGGTTTCTTCAAGCGATGTCGACGCGTCCTGCAGGGGGATCCGGAACATGTAGTGTTTTAGTTGTCATCAGCACTGAAACAGGTTCCGATATGGTATACACCCCACACTAGGGTGATACCGTGGCCCTTCTCAGGGCCGTTTTTTGTAATCTGCCCCAACCAGAGACCCAACCCCTCCCACACCCCACTGGGCTAACATGCCAGACCACGGACCGATATATGATCAGCACAGATCGTTCAGATTGAATAGAGGACCACCCCCACCCCCACCCCGATGGGACAATCTCCCATACAATGCATATAGGCCGCAATATAGAGTTCACCCATTAGACAGAAGGCCCCCTCAAAATATGGGTTACTTACCCCAACCCCCATACTACCCATACTAAGTAAATAGGGTACAACTCCCCAAATGTAGCCCCAACCAATACTACTAGGATCGGTACTTATTACACCCAAAAAAATAATAAGTTTAACTTCAAGAAACAAAACCTAGTAGTTATGTCCTGGAACGCCAGGGGCCTTACGGGGAAAAAGCGCATAAAGCAACAGAACTCCAGCAGGTATTAGAAGATATGAACCCTAAACCAGATGTCATCTGCATTCAAGAAACATTTTCAAAAGAAAAGGCGGTTAAACTAATTGGATATCAGACACCAATTGATACCCAGAGGCCAGGCCTTCAAAAAGTGGGGGGAGGGGGGAGGGTTAGGGGGGGGGGGGGTGTAGCGACTTATATTAGAGAAGGGATCCAATTTATAGAAAACAAAGTAAAAACAATAGAAAACATAGAATACAACTCGGTCAAAATACATGGAACCACACAAAACGTGATTATAATTAATGTCTATATCGCCCATACCAACTATGCCACTGAAAATAATATAAGAGCGTTATGTAACAATACAACACGCTGCACAATCATGACCGGGGACTTCAATTTAAAAGACCCAATGTGGAACCCCACTGGCGACCCAAGGCATGACAATCAGGCTAGAAATATGCAAATAATCAATAATAATCAGGCCACTAGATTAGGTGAAGACGGTCAACGGGACTCTACCCTAGACCTTAGTATAGTATCAAATAGTATAGCCCATAAAGCAACCTGTAGTGTAATAGATAACACTATAGGAAGCGACCATTATCCTACGATCACTAACATTAGTTTCAAAACCCGATACCAGCCCATAGTAATTCAAGCTAAATGGAAGGTAGATAAGGCAGATTGGATTAAGTTTAAACACACATGTGACCAACATTTCGACTACAGCACCCCTGAGACCAATATCCAAGGTAAATACAATGCCTTTACAACAGAATTACAAAATGTGTGCAAAACGGCAATTCCAAAAACTAAAGCCGGTATAAAGAAAAGAAAGAACGTTTTTCCCTGGTGGACAGACCAATGCAAAATAGATATTAAAAAAAGGTAAAACCTCAGAAAAACATATAAGAGCAATAAAAACGATGAAACCTGGAAAAAATTCAAAACCCAGAGATCCATAGCAAAAAATACTATCAAAAAAGCAAAATATGAATGCTGGAAACAATTCATATCCCAAATTAACTACAAAACAACATCGAAACAAGTCTGGAATATAGTTAAAAGGTTCAAAGGTCAACCAATGGAACCGATACCCACTTTAGTACAGGATCAAAAAGAAATATATGATAACCAAACTAAAGCAAACATACTGGCATCCCAATATCAAAAAGTAAGCAGTGATATGAATTATGACGAACAATTTCTAAAAGTAAAGAAAGCAAATGAAACCATGTATGATAATATAATGGAAACAGAGGGAGACCACTCTGACTGCGAATTTAATAAGCCATTTACACTCTCTGAGCTCAATTTAGCCCTCTTAACATGTAATAGCACAGCCCCGGGGGAAGATAGCATTCATTACGACATGATAATTAACCTCAAAACAAATGGCAAAATCAAACTGGTCGAATTATATAACTATTCCTGGTCAACTGGAACACACCCCGAAGAATGGAGTGAATCCCTCATAATCCCCATCCTAAAAATGGGAAAAGATAAAACCCTCCCATCGTCGTACAGGCCTATATCCCTGACCCCAGTACTCTCTAAAATCATGCAAAAAACGATAAAACCCAGAATGAATTATAGCCTATGTAGAACCACAGGGCCTAATGTCAATAGATCAGTCAGGATGCAGGCCATACCACTCCTGCATTGACCACCTCGCACGACTAGAAAATGATGGTAGACAAGCCCAACTTGAAAACAACTACTTACTAACGGTGTTCATGGACCTTAGTAATGCATTTGATATACACTGGAACAAGGGAGCCCTCATGTTAATGTATCAGCTGGGAATCCGGGGGAGACTACTCAAATGGCTCAATGTATTTTTAATGAAAAATTAAAGTTAAAGTAAATGGTCATGTATCAGACACCAAAATAGCAGAAAATGGCTGTCCCCAGGGTAGCGTTTTGTCCCCAATCATTTTCTGTATATACATGAATACCCTAAAAATAGCGGTGACGGAGCACAACGAAACTATTACAACACGGTTAAATCGCACCCAACTAGCCCAATACGTCGATGACGGGGCCATGTGGATAAAATCTCGAAGTCCGGTTAAATTAACAGAACTAGGGCAACAACTGATGTCCAAAATTGAAAAGTGGTCCGTGGGGTATGAAAATAAACCCCGAAAAAACCCAGGTCATGATAATATCAAAACCAAGAAAATATCCCGAAAAAGAATTTAAACTAAAAAAATTGAAATTATGTAACAAAACAGTAGAATACGCGCCACATGCAAAACTCCTGGGAATGTACTTCGACAGGCATTTGACATGGAAGAAACACATCACTCATGTCATAGAAAGATGTAATAAGGATATGCGCCTGCTTAGAATGTTAACTAACAGCACGTACGGTGCAGATAAAATATCCCTAATCAACCTATACAAAGCGCTAATTTTAAGTAAAATCAGTTATGGAGACATAGCATATGCCTCCGCGTCCGACAGGCTACTAGATAAATTACAGGTAATACAAAATAAAGCCCTGCGCATAGCCACAGGGGCACATAGGTCAACCAACATAATTGGACTCATGGCGGAATGTGCAGACACGCCACTCTTTATACACCGCGAAAAGAATATGCTTAAATACTGGGCAAGATCAACCCGGTTAAAACAAAACCTCCCAATTAACACGAAAATAACAAAGATAGGCATATTCGAACATAAAAAAGATAATACTCGCCTAAAACTTCCGTATACTCGGCAAATACAAACACTGTTAAGTAAACATAACATGACCAATCTAACAATATCAAAACCCGTCTACCCCGATAATACGCTAATACGAATCTTAAAGCCGTGCCTAGATCTCACCCATTTAATTAATAAAAAACAAACAGAACCCATGATAGCACGCAATATAAGTATAGACCACATAGACAGCAATTATAAGGATTATGTCAAAATATACACAGATGGAAGTAAAAACTCCGAGAAAGAAATAGCCGGATCGGGAATTTGCATATACAGTACCAACAATACTTGGATTTTAGAACAAGGTTAAAAAGTAGACCACAGGTTATCAGTATACACAACCGAACTAGTTGCGATTCGAATAGCGCTCTCATGGATAATAAGACTCAAACCCGAAAAAGTGGTTATATTCAGCGACAGTCTGAGTTCACTACAATCAATAGCTAAAGGTACTAACAATAGTAGACCCGACCTAACTTATACGATCTTAAAACAAATCAACACCATCTCAGATTTAAACATACTTTTAGAAATGAATTGGATTCCCAGCCACGTAGATATAGAAGGGAATGAAAGGGCGGACTACTGGGCTAACAGAGGGGCAAGCAAAGGCACCCCCTTACCCGTAACATTAGGCATTAAAGAAGTTTATTCGATAATTAAAACTAAAATGACAAGCGAGTGGAAGCAATATTGGTCACAAGCTACCACGGTCACAAGCTACCACACAACGTATTTCAATGCACCCCCATGTACCAACTAAAGTAATCCAATATAGCGAAGATAGGCGCATGGATATTGCATATACCAGACTAAGATTAGGACATAGCCGATTAGGAAACAATGATAAAATAAAAACTAGCAACGGTTTAAGCACAGATTGCGAAACATGCGGTCAAAACGGATCATTTGACCACACTTTCTTTGATCCCTCGGGTCTATGCCCCTTATACTTAAGCCAACGCGAAACAATAAAAACCGACCTTCTCAAGTTAGGATTAAAGATAATAGACCAAAAAGCGCTATTATTCCCGGAAACACATTATGCAGTAGAAACGCGGAACGCGGTTTTTTAGTTCCTCCGATCGACAGGAGTATTATACAGAATATAGAATCAAACATGCTCTGTTGCCGCTATGCATTCAGTAAAAAAGGCAAAAGTGGTGATATTTATGTATATGGGGATCGCTGACACGCATATAACAGTCATTTTCATGCGTAATATGTGTGCCGGATGATCCTCATATATACTAAACTCATATGGTGTATATGTGTGTGGTCATATTTACGTAGCAAATAGCCAGTGAAGGAATATGTATGTAGGTATCTGTCGTATGTAGCATGAAATGATTAGGTATATGGGTATATGCAGCCATATGGGATTATACTGTATGTCTGCTCTTGATTTCTGCCATCATTAATATAAACGCATACACGGAAATGCACACATTTGATATCTCAATAAGAATTGTCAACGCTATTTACCAAGTAAAAGGGCCCACGCACTGGCTGCGGCCCCCACTGCCCCTCGGTATAAGGCGGTTTATACGTGCTTTGCCCCTATGGGCGCCGAGAGACAGTGGGCAAGGCAACTAGGGGTGGACCTCATAACGTAAATCATTGGAAAATCACCAAATTAATCAAGGGTTCTCTCACTCTGGACCACGCGGATAATTTCAATCCGTTTTGCAAAACAAAATCCGTTTTGCAAAACAAAAATGCAGCTTACACCTGATTGGTTCATTTTCAATCCGTTTCGCGAAACAAAAAACCAACAAATCCCTGATTGGTCCATTTTCAATCCGTTTTGTAAAACGAAAATATACCATATTTCCAACTATACAGGGACCGAACATGTACCAAGTAAATTTAAATGTATGATTATATAGGTAATGTAAACATACCTAGATATGGACAAGTCAAAACGCCCTATTACTAAAAAACCTAGCGAAATTTAAAAACGATTAGTTGAGTCTAATGTGGGGCTTCATCTGCACATGGAATAAGTCCTGTGATACAATGATAGCCGATGGGCACAAGTGATCATCTTGGTTCAATCCCGTGCGGCGCCGCACACATGCGGTCCTGCAGCCCGGGTGCGAATCCTGGGGTCTGTGTCAGTAAGCTTGAGTCTGGGCCCGAACAATCGCGTAAAACTTAGAATAGGACAAACCATATCACGACAGGCAGAATACAATATAACAGATACAAAAGGTTAGGCAAATAGGGAAGATATACAGTATAAACTATAATTATGAAGCACATGGACATTGTAATATGGGTCCATGGCCAAATCCGCCATCCTTCCTGACACTCGGTAGTGACTGGGGTTGTAACTCACCCTGGAACTGGCTCTTGTGAGCGCTGAGTAAGGTTAACGATGAGGACGCGGCACCGGACCCCATATCAATAATGGTGACAACATCGCACGGTGGGGCCGCGCTACCAAATCAATGCCTAAACTATGAAGGAACTACACCTACATAGTAGGCGAGTCTCTCCACTGACACAAATACAGCGAGTCTTTGGGGCGTGCAAGCGTATTTCCGTCTAGGCTGGAAGAAGACTTAAAAGATTGGGTGGCGCGACACCACTTTGGGGTGCTTTAAAGGATAAAAGAACATGCGTACATAGCAGAGCTGGTATATTTATTCATGATAGAAATAGTACAGTATTAGCATAGGCAAGTTACAGCCCCTTCTTGTGTTCTAGGACCACAGTAACTAAAGCAGTATGTCATAGAAAGTGGCACAGTGAGGTCGATCTACCGGCCGTTTATATGAGAGTATGTGTAGCTAAATAGATCCCGCATATATCCTATGCGTGTGCATGTATGTATGTATATGAGTATGCATGGAAACTTACCAGTGTCTATAGCACACAAGCGCCGGATGCCATCCCTCCCCCGTCCCGGTATAAGACTGTTATATGTAACTCTTCGACAGTACTTGGCGTACAACGCGCTGGAATGGGAGAGAGAGGGCATTTGGTGTGCATGAATGTATGTACAGGTGTATGTATGAAAACTTACAATGGTCTATATAATTATTCTGTAAATTTACCTCACTAAGTACTCATCCCATCAGAAGGGATGTGACCGTCAGCAAACTTAAAAAACAGTGACATTTTGACATGTCTCATATACTCATATATGGAAAACTTCATCGATTATGGATTTCAAGATTAGGTTGATGATGTGAGATCTAACTGTTCCTGTAATACCCTAATCACAGAGTTAGTATGGGATTTCATGAACATGTTGGTATTGCATTGTCTAACCGTCTCGCCACTAGGTTGTCTTGTATCTTTGGTTGCTGATTTGATTTGTATTGTAGTGTGTTGTGCCTTGCTTATTGTCAATTTCGTTCATAAAAACAATAATAATATCGCTTTAAAACCAAGTGATTTCCATCCGGTCCGCGCCGTGTCCAAATTGACAAATCCGACCTTGACACTTATATCGACCCTGACCCTGAATAACATAGTTAAGAAACTCGGCATTAAATACATATTTTTAAGTAGGACACGCAAGTAGGTCAGGTCAGGCCAGTAGAACACGGCAGGTTAAGGTCGACGCAATTAAAATGAAACATATAGGAAATAAGTGAAATGTGTATATGTATGAGTGTGTATGAAATATAATAACTACCTGTAATGATATTATTCTGTATATATCTACTATGTGTATGGATGTATGGATATCTATGTGTATGTATGAAATCTTATATTATCCTTATATATAATTACCTACTATGTGGTATCACCCAATATTCGTATATATATATATATACTCCGTGCATTAATGTACGTTTATGTGTATGGACGAGATCTTAAATTTGTCTATATAAGTAACTACCTTTGACACTCGCGTCGGTCGAATAAGTAATTACAATAAAACGCGTCCCACGGAAATATCGAGCGGTGTTATAGTGGGAATAGCACATATTACGCCACTTTTTAGGCATTCGATTTTTTGTATTATAACAATTATAGAAAAAAACAAATAAGTAAGCAAATAAGTATACCAGTAGAAGCCATACAAAAACATTAAATTTTTATTGTGCATTATACCACAAGGGATGTGACCGTCTTAAAATCCAACAACTACAATAATAATAGTGTAATAGTTCATAACTAAGTACAAAAGTAATGTTAACTCTAAAACCAGTAAACACGGCACATACCCATTTAGGACTAAGGAGCGCCTCCCTACGGTCCCTTTCATCACCAACCTCTGGGACACATCCCACAGGGGCAGTCTTGACTGGAAACCGTTACCGACCATAATTGGCCTTTCCCTCCCAGTGGTAGCAATCCCCTTGCGCGAACAAGATGTGGAATTGCTGCCACAGTACCTCAGACCAGACGCACACGCTATGCCCCAGGCATAGCAACCAACAAACTGAACACCAACAAATGCCCCAACATGTACAAACATACAACACAGTAATAACCGAACAGGCCCCAGTTCGATGACCACAAGTATTAGTATGCTGCAAATGGACACGCTAATCATCCCCAAGATGGCTTGGTACAGGCATCCCCTCATCAAACCCCAGCAAATATGATATGTAAAAAACATAATCATAACACTACAAAACAAGCACGCACCACATATAACACAACGCCAAACAAAGCTAGGACCGGAAGGATCAAAATTCAAAATTACACCTTTAAAAGTCCAGACTCTATTTTGCCCATCGCGTCAGGTATACCTTGACGTGTTCGTTGGCGGACGGACTATAAACCTTAGAATTACACACACACACACACATTAGATAAAAGACCCCAAGGTCGAATAACGAATAGGTCAAGGTCGTGATAGTTCGTGATAGTTCAGAAAGCAGATATAGTAATATATAGGCCATCTAACCTAGGGCAAACCGTTCAGTAAGTTTCGAAAATAAACAAGATAGAATTGAATTGAATTGAATTGAATTGAATAGAATAGAATAGAATATATAAAATTAACAAGAGAGAATAGAATAGAACAGAGTAAAATGGAAGCGATAAGCAAACCAACATACGCGGATGTAGTAGTAGTAGAAAGTGTTAATATTATTAGTTGTACCCACTTGTACCCAGTTTTTACCTGGTGTATCCCTGTGTAACCATGTACCCAAAATTGCTCTGCCTAAAATCTATTATTATTAGTTGTACCCACTTGTACCCAGTTTGTACCTGGTGTATATACTCTACCTACTTTATAAAGGGGGTTCTAGCTCTGCAGTGCTCCAGATAGACTGCGCATCCATGTAAATTACGTGATATTTCAGAGTCTTCATTTTATTTTAATTCACTCCATACCATATACGGACGTAATTTTCCAGGTACGCTATTTCTTTTGAAACGATGCGTATCTTGGTAGCTTATTTTTGCCAATCAGAGTTTTTGTGGTGCACAGCATACTTTTCACGAGACAGCTTTACTGATTGTATGAAACCGCGTCACCAGTTATTTACAGTTTTCCCTCTTTGGTTCTGTTTTCACGAGACCGCTTTATTGATTGTATGAAACCGCGTCACCAATTATTTACAGTTTCTATCTTTGGTTCTGTTTCTCATTTTTTCCCTGTAATACTGGTATGGGTTCACTGAGCATTTACCGCCAATTTGTTATGCAAAACAATAGTAAATTTGCCGATTTTTTTTGGGGTAGTGCACCCCAAAAAAAATCGGCAAATTTACTATTGTTTTGCAAGCGATGAAAACAATTAAAAAAAGAGAGACCCGCTAATTGTTCGTACCATTTTAATGGACATTATTTCCAATCGCGGGAAGTGTCTGAAAACCAAAAATTACACCCAGGTATAGGTTGGCTAGTAGTAGCTGACCCCTAAAATCACACATACATATGCAATCAATGTTTATGAGCTTTAGGGATCTATTTACATTATTGATAGCACATTTTTCCGACAGTCACTAGCACTTTTGGTCATATTAAACTATATCAGCAAGGACAAGATTTAAAGCGATGCTTAAGGGTTCAAATAAGAATGCAAAAACACTTTGCAAGAAAGTAATTTGGTTGCAGGCTGACGGGCATTCAAAGAATAACACTTTTCATTGCTGTATGTATCTGTGTGACATGGTCCATTGTGAGAGGTCATTTTTAGTACAAAATAGACTAAAAACTAAGCAGAACCAGTAATTTTTAACTGATCTACAAATAGACAGACTATAATAAATATATTGAATAAAACTGCATCTTTATATGTTAATAGCTCTACTGATCAAAGATCAGCAGAGCTTATGCCATGGTGCGGCGTCCGAGTCGTCCGTCTGTCAAATTATTTTTGTAGCGACTATTTCTTAAAAACTATAAATAATATTGATATGGAACTGTTTTTAAAATGAATCGAAAATTATTTTGATTCGACATTAAACATGTCTGCATAGAGTTTATATATCAAAAATTTGTAGCGAATACTCCTCTGAAAATTCACAGGAATGTTGCTCTTGATGTCTAGTTGATCTTACCAAAATTTCAGGTCGGTCGGAAATTCAATTGGGCCGCCACGTCTAAAAATAGATTTTTAAAAACAAGTTTATAGAGACTACTTCTTGAAAACTGTAAATAATATTGATATGGGACTTTTTCTAAAATGATCAGCATGACATGATGTTGATCCTTGTCAAAATTTATTTGGATTTGACATTAAACATGGCCACCAGTGGCCATCTTTGTTTGTTTACATAAGAGTTATATAGTAGAAACTTGTAGCGACTACTCCTCTGAAACTACTTGACGGATTTTCATGAAACTTCACAAGAATGTTGCTCTTGATGTCTAATTGATCCCAGCAAAATTTAGGTCCGCCGGAAATTCAACACGGCCCCTTGGCTAAAAATAGATTTTTTTAAAAACAAGGTTTTAGCGACTACTTCTTGAAAATTATAAGTGATATTGATATGGGAATTTTTCTATACTGATCAGCTAGTGGCCATCTTTGTTACTACTCTGAAACAGTTTACCTACTTGACAGATTTTTATGAAACTTCACAGAAATGCTGATATAGCTATCAAAACCTATCAGTATAGCTTGAAAATCATTGACCTCTTGTTTAATAATAACAATTTAATAATTGAATTTTAACCCACAATGGCTTGCATCCAAAAATAACATAAAGTATATTTGTGTTTTACAACCATACTATTAACGACTATGACAAATTAGTTTTAATGCTATTTTCAGTATACCCATGCGCGCAGTTTGCTAATACAAATTGTCACAGTGTCGGTGCCCAGACTCGAGCATTAACATCTTTTCCAGGCTGTGATAAATGGCCATGATATACATATGGATTTTTGAAGATGACATGTACTGGTAAGTAGATGCTCACAAATAACTAGCACTCCTTTCTATTTGGTTTCAGAACTAGAACATTTTGACTCCAAATTCAACTTGTTTTACTTACGGTGTGGTAACCGGAGGCCCTGGGTTCACCATCCTCCGTGGTGCCACTGAGTTCCGTCGGTGTGTTCTTGGGCAAGACACTTTCCCTTAGCCTCGTCCGTCGGATGAGGACGTAAACCGATCTATCCTTCGAGCATGTTAAAGAACCATAGGAATCTATTGGATAATAAGAGTAGGGCAGGTTCCCGGATTCCTATGTATCCTTCCCCTCTCTCTGGGGCGGCTCTTAATAAACTATACTGTGTTGATGAGCCGTTAAACAACATTCAATTACGGTGTGGTTCAGATTATGGACTAATGAGCAAGTATATAATGCATTAGCTGGTTCTTATGCATTGCATGATGTCTCATTATGTCTGTCCAGCAATCTTCTCTTTACTGATATTTTACTAACAGCGCCTTGTAAAAAATAATGGGGTTTAGGTCCAACCTTTGTCTTACTAAAACATAAAATATTACTGATTTGATTATTGTCTACTTTTTATATGTCTGCTTGTCCGTAAACAATTGCTCATTCTGGACAGTAACTCTGAAACTATAACACCCACAATCATGAACTGTACATTGCCCTTAGTAAGAGGAGGAACCCTAATTTTTTTGGGGGTCAAAGGTCCAGGTCGCCATGACCTTATATGGAAATATGCATTCTGGACGATAACTCCGAAACAATAACACCCACTCTCATGAAACTTAATAGGCAAATTTCGTCTATCGGCTTGGGCATTGCTGTACCTAAGCAGCTCTTTCTCAGAAACCACTTACTCAATTTTACTCAAATTTCCCATGGATACTCCTGCCGTGAGTTTCAAATGCCGTGAGTTTTCAAAAAAATCAAGATTTTTAAACAATTTTATGCACTTGTCATCTCAGCAAAAGGCAAACTCGATTGTTTTTATGCTCCCGAAGGGTGGCATATAGTAATCGCACTGTCTGTCCGTTCGTCTGTACACTCGTGTCCGCTTCATAACTCTGACAATAATGGATGGATTTTCAAATAACTTTTGCTCACCACAACAAGACGATGTGTCGCAAACAAAATCCAGGTCCGTGGCTCCAAGGTCAAGGTCACACTTAGAGATCAAAGGTCAAAATCCGTTCGTCTGTACACTCATGTCCGCTTCATAACTCTGACAATAATGGATGGAATTTTAATTTTTTTTTTATTTATTGTTATTTTTATTTTTTTTTAATTTTATTTTTTAATTTTATTTTATTTGATTTTTATTCTTTGTTTGATTTTTTTTTTTTTTAAATATTTTAAATATATCTGTTGGTGTCATATTGCTCCAAGGTCAAGGTCACACTTACAGGTCACTTCGGGGGCATTTGTCACTTACTGTGACATTTTTTGTTAGTTAATAAAATGTTAACAAACTTTCATTTAAGCATCATTGACCTTTTTATTAGATCACCTGAGCCACAGACATATTAATAAACAGATAGGAAACTTCCTGTCTTAATCAATGAAGTAACCAAAATATCACGTGGCAACTTAACTTTTCCTTCTATCTCCTCTCTCAATTATTCACTGATTTTGATGAGAATACATTCAAACGATTCATGGTGAATAGCAAAAGGGTATTATAATAATTTATGTTTATTTTGAAAGTAAGAAATTGTATAAAAAGATGTTTAAAGTTAAAAATGTCATCATTTTTCGCTTTTCTCTTAAAAATCAAGGTTTTGACATAGTCAAAGTTTCCGTCTAACTCCTTTTTTGCTCTAAATGTAAGAGAAAGAAAACTACTATTATTGGAAAGAAAATTAAATTTGTGATGGTATTTGGCATGAATGAAACTTGTATCTATAAAACTCTTCATAATATGCGTGTTTAAAGGTGGGAAATAATTTGTGAAATTTTCGCACTGTGCCACGTGAAATTTAGATAAATTTCGTAGTGTCCAAACTATTTGTTATTAGGTCTGTGTTATTAGGTCTGTGCCTGAGCCGAAGGCTATATTGGGATCACTCTTCGTCCGTCGTCATTAACTTTTCTTCAAACAACTTCTCCTCAGAAACTGCTTGGCTAATTTTGACCAAACTTCCCACTCGAAAAAAAAAATTAAAAACAAAACTTCTGGTACGTAAAATTTTGAGTATGAAATTTGTAGGCTGTGTCCCGTTTCTTCCATGTACGGCGAATTTATTGTCGTACCTTATTTTTCTCCAAATCTAACAGCAGTGTTATACCTATTTTTTTTTATTTATTTATTTATTTATTTTATTTTTTTTATTTATTGTTATTTTTATATATATATATTTTTTTTAATTTTATTTTATTTGATTTTTATTGTTTGTTTGATTTATTTTTTTTAAATATTTTTAAATATATCTGTTGGTGTCATATTGCTCCAAGGTCAAGGTCACACTTACAGGTCACTTCGGGGTCATTTGTCACTTACTGTGACATTTCTTGTTAGTTAATAAAATGTTTACAAACTTTCATTTAAGATAGATAGATAGATACTTTTATTGACTTAAACATACATACATACATGATAATTATAATATACACACAACGTGACAGATATTAACATTGCAAATACAACAAAATAATCACTAAGTTTTTTTTGTTTCATACATATTTAAACAATCAAAAACATACATATATTATGGTATGTCAATGATAAACGAGGATGTTCTAAAATAAGATATCTAGTGTTTTTTTTGTGTTTTTTAGTCTGTTAAAATGGATGTAGATAGCCTTAATACAAGTGCATCGGAAATGAATTTACTTAAACTAAGAATAATCTTTTTGTTTAATGACTGCAACAATTCTACAAATTTAAACATGCTTGGTCTAGTTGTGTAATATTTAGGAATATATTTGTTTCTAATGTTAGAGTAAGTAGTACAGATCAAAATAAAATGGTACTCGTCTTCAATAGCGTTAGTGTTGCAAATTTCGCACACTCTTTCGTTCCTCTCTGTTCTACCTCTTGAGTATCTCCCTGTTTCTATTCTTAAACAATGAGCGGATAATCTTATTCTTGTTATACAACTTCTTAATTGTTTGGAGCATAATGTTTCTAGATATGTTTCAAAATCAAAATTCTCTTTCACCACCTTATATAGCGTTAAAACTCTACTGCCTTCTATATCAGATCTCCATTGTTGCATGAAATTATCTATTAATCTTTGTTTAAATATTAAAGGAAATAGTTTAAAACTAACACTCATGGGATTATCCCAGACATTATTAAAACCGTTACTGTTTAGGATAAACCTTATATTAGTTAGCCAATTCTTCGCGCCCTTATTACAGTTAGATAACAAATCCTTATATATTGCTTTTAGTATAATGTTCTCTGTAGACAATAGTTTATACCAATATTTGATCATTTTTACATATCTATTAATGTATAAGGGGTAACGAGAGAGCTCTCCGTAGATACCAGCATTGCTTGTGGTAAGTTTAACACCTAAAATATTTTTACAAAATTTTAACTGTATTCTCTCAATATCTTTTGATTTTGTAATCCCCCATATTTCACTTCCATAATTTAATATTGATGCCACAAAAGCATCGAAAAGCTGAAGAGATAATTTTGGTTTCAATTCATATTTTCGTATATTAACCAAGAGTATATTCATTGCTTTTAAGGCTTTTCCACAAAGACATTGTTGGTTTAACGAAAAGGAGCCAGTATAATTAAGAACCACACCTAAATAATTAAAATCATCAACGACATCTAATAAACTTCCATTATAATACCACCTTTCACATTCTTTAATTCTACCCCTTTTACGAAATACAACTATTTTTGTCTTTTCAGTATTAACTTCAAGACCCCAGGATTCACAGTATTCATAGAGTCTATTAAGACTTTGCTGAAGGTCATCTGGGCTTGATCCCAGTACAGCCATATCATCAGCAAAAAGCAACTTAAGCATCATTGACCTTTTTATTAGATCACCTGAGCCGAAGGCTATATTGGGATCACTCTTCGTCCGTCGTCGTTAACTTTTCTTCAAACAACTTCTCCTCAGAAACCGCTTGGCTAATTTTGACCAAACTTCCCACTCGAAAAAAAAATAATTAAAAACAAAACTTCTGGTACGTAAAATATTGAGTATGAAATGTGTAGGCTGTGTCCCGTTTCTTCCATGTACGGCGAATTTATTGTCGTACCTTATTTTTTTCCAAATCTAACAGCAGTGTTAAACCTATTGATGAATTTTTTTTTTTTTTGTATTTAATATAAATAAAACATGTAGGCTATTTAAAACAATGATTATAATCAAAATTATGGCCTCAAAATAATTCCCCCTTTCCTGTAAAATTCCCCCACCCAAGGGTGTGGGTCGCAGTCCCCCAAAACACAGTGACGGCCCTGCCAGCTCTCATGGATTGCGGAACGTCGGTGGTTCTACCCAGGTAACCAACCGCCTGGTTGGAGGGGCATCTGGGGTCTTCCTCCACCAATGGAAGCTGGAAAGTCGACATATGACCTTAGCTGTTGGTGCGACTATAAAATCCCAATTCAATTCAATTCAATTTTTCTACATCCATATTTCAAATAATTTTTTGAACAATTGAAAACAAATTCTGTTTGCAAATTTATATAAATTACTAAATGTTGATTATGTTAAAACCTGTGAGATTTACAAACTCCAATTTTTTTATATTTTTATTTAATTTATATATGAAGCAGGTTTAAAGTTAAAAACGATACTTGATTAATAAATTGAGATGCTAATTATAATTGATAAATACTTCAAGATTTCCATGTCTCTTTAACATACTTTGACGGGGAATATAAATTCACAGAATTGTTGATTATATTAAACACATGCAATAGTAAAATTATAACTAAAGAAAATTTGAAAACACTATATTTTATTACATTTTATTTAATTTCAAGATGATTTTAACTTCAGAACAATACTGGAATAATAAAATGAATGGATGTGCTAATTGTAATGCTTGATTAAGTGTAATATAAGTATGAGGAAAGACCGGTATTAAAGATTACATAATTACATAATTTTGATATGTTCAACAAACAGTAAATTTCTGAATTTAAATAATGATTATAAATACTATCTTGAAATTTTCAAATGCAAATCAGTTATTTTATTCAATCAGTTCATACATATACCTGAAAATATTGAAAAATGGGATTAGAGACATAACGTTAATAATTACGCATTTTACTTGTTTTAGTGTAATTAATAGACCTATAAGAAATACTCTCTGTTTGTTTGTTTGTTTGTTACACAGTTTGATCGGACAGGATCCTATACTGTGATATATCCTGTTTGATATATGTAAGGTGTCAATTATGTGATTGCTGGGGTGTTAATTATTTAATGACCCCCAATAAACAGCCATATGGCGTCACACTTCCTTTGTGGATTGATTGGATTAAAGGTTTTATGGTTCTCTAAAAAAGTGGGTCTAAATACTTAGTTAATGACTTCTCCTGCTCTGTTTTGACTGCCAGCAAGTTATAAATTGATTATATCTGGTTAGACTTAAATTTAGGCATGATAAAAGCCAGTCAAGTATCATTTAAACCACATTCAAACGTTTATTAGTTTTGGTGAATTTTAATTTAATTTTCATAATATTGATTTAAGGCTCCAGTAATATATTTTATTTAAGTGTTCATATGCTAAAGAGGCACAAGGTAATCTAGATTTTTTAAAGACTTAAAAGATCCCAATAGTTCTTCTACATTACTTGCATTTTTGCAAATCGTTGTTAACTAATATTTGAATTATTTAAATCAAATTGTATTTGCCTTTTAATTGTTGATTATACTACAACAATACTATATTTAAAGCTAACAGAGGTGTCCGCAACATGCCATTTTGTCTGCGGACGTATTTGACCACACGTAAGTGTCGAATATGCCCGCAACAAGCGAATTATCTTCGCGGTAAATTTATGGGGAGTCACAAACAATTTTTTTATATTGATCTGTAAATGTCGAAAGGTAGATTAGAGAGGAGATTTTGCTTACTAGTTTGTTAATTAACAAAATAAAATAGACTTGTAGCAGAGTCGCTGACATTTCCTTTGCATGTGCACAGTTGTAAATCATTTAATTGAAAATAATACTCGTCAGAATCACTTGTGTACTCTAACTACCAGTTATCAGAAGTTGGAGTATGGCAGACTGGTGAAATGAACATGCTACAAAACAAATAGAGTATGGTCTCATCTCATTGGTTGATTTAAACACCTTGATGGGCTCCGGCAATCTCGATGATTAAATCAGCCAAATCGATACACATAGAAGGAATTGATATATCATAAATAATGATTTAATTAATTGGAATAAACCATTGTTAACAGTTATTTATGTTGATATAAAGAAAACGGATCTGAATAAAGATGAAGAATGAAAAACTGATAAAGAAAAGAATAAAATGAATGAAAAAAAAGATAATGTGGAATTCTATAAAATAAAAAAAGCAGCACACAACATAATTCAGTGGTACCGTATATATTTGCGTTGAGCGATTTAACATGAGAGAACAGGTGAAATAGCCGAGTGGTAGATTTTTAGATCACCTGAGGTCAAGGCGAGGGCTAATTTTGACCAAACTTCAAGCGCCACGTTACATGACGCCACTTCGAAAATATATGTCACGAAGACAAGCTCAACAGTAATTTTAATGAAATTTTACAAAATACTTGCCATGCTCCCAAACCGTGCCGTGCTCCCCCCCCACCCCACCCCGATATAAACCCATCATATGCATCAGTACACATAACATTATTAAGCATCTTACACCCCCCACCCCCCACCCCCACCCCACCCCCCCCCTCCCGACATAAACCCATCATATGCATCAGTACACATAACATTATTAAGCATCTTAAACAAGCTGAGAACGTTTGACGTCATAGAGCGCAAGCTATATGACGTAAGTAATGACTTAATTGTTTGTCACTTGACTAATAGTTGGGCGCCCAGTGAAAAAGCCTGTAAACATAGCAGCCTGATTACCTTGACCTCCGAGATAATATATAGTGCCCCAACAAAAGTGTAAACAATGGGGTTATTGTTGTGTTAGAATCGAAATAATAAATACGTACCTGTATTTTATCGGTGAATAAAATACAGTTAGTCGTTCGGATGCGAGTAATTAAGTCACTCGTGCTAACGCACTCGTTATTGAACTCTTAACTGTATTTTATTCACCGATAAAACACAGGTACCTATTTATTATTTCTTAAGTAAACAAAATAAATATATATATTTGGCTGGGAGTTGATGGCGTGCTCCTGTAATCCATTTACTTGGAAGCCGGGGTCTGAGGGCGGGGTCCTACTGTCAGAGTGAATATGTCGATCGGACATCCGCACTTAGCCCGGCATCAATATGGGCTGCCCGGGGGAGCCCAGGCATGTCCAGTTTTTAAGGAGGTAAGTATCGGTTTGCGCTCATGACTAGGCACCTGATAGTAGCAAGTCCAATAACACTTTTTTTTATATATAAATATATTTTTTTAATGACATCTTTTCTATTTGCAGATTCATGTTCTCAAAGTCTTCGTGGAAAAAAATATTCCAAGCCTGGTAGGACTGTCTTACCAACTTTCAGTGCTGTTACCTGAGGTTAGTATATGTATAAAATCTCAGCCTTCTTTTTTTTTTTTTAAATTTCACTAAAGGTGATATGATACGGTTGTCATTTTACGACCTAGCCTTATTTATAGGCAAACAATTTGCAAGTTATGAGGTTGTGTTAAACCAACTATTATTTTCAAGTAATTGCTTTCTAAGTACTTTTTATGCACCATTTAAACAAGTTAGAGGAGATGACATACATATATAGGAGATGACATACATATATAGCACTAAGGCTTGTCCATCCCATCTGTACTTACATATATGTAGATACATCCCAGTTTTGTGTCTGAGCCATAACTCAACCATTGAATGGATAATAAAGATATTGGACAAAAAAAGGATTGAAAAGCAACATTTTTGTATTAAGTCACTGCTTATTGAGAAATGGGTTGCCAGTGTTGGGATAAAATTGAGTGGTGTAAATGCATTGCTGCCTGTATTCTATTTGATTAATTTTGGTTTAATCTACCACCATAGATTATGTGTTTTGATCAAGGTCTATTCTAATGAAATGGTGTATTTGGCAATGATAAACAACTCTAGTAAAATAGTTTGATGAACCAGTATAATAAAATAGTCACTGACATGTATAAACCAGTCTAGTAGAACAGTCACTGACATGGATGAACCAGTCCAGTAGAATAAATTAACTGACATGGATGAACCAGCCCAGCAGAATAATTTAACTGACATGGATGAACCAGTCCAGTAGAATAGTCACTGACATGTATAAACCAGTCTAGTAGAATAATGTTACTGACATGGATGAACCAGTCCAGTAGAATAGTCACTGACATGTATAAACCAGTCTAGTAGAACAGTCTCTGACATGGATGAACCAGTCCAGTTGAATAAATTAACTGACATGGATGAACCAGCCAAGCAGAATAATTTAACTGACATGGATGAACCAGCCCAGTAGAACAGTCACTGACATGGATAAACCAGTCCAATAGAATAGTCACTGACATGTATAAACCTGTCTAGTAGAACAGTCACTGACGTGGTCGAACCAGTCCAGTAGAATAGTCACTGACATGTATAAACCAGTCTAGTAGAACGGTCACTGACATGGATGAACTAGTCTAGTAGAACAGTCACTGACATGGATGAACCAGTCCAGTAGAATAGTCACTGACGTGTATAAACCTGTCTAGTAGAATAATGTTACTGACATGGATGAACCAGTCCAATATAATAGTTACTGACATGTATAAACCAGTCTAGTAGTACAGTCACTGACATGTATGAACCAGTCCAGTAGAATAAGCACTGCCATGTTTAAACCAGTCTAGTAGAACAGTCACTGACATGGATGAACCATCCCAGCAGAATAATTTAACTGATATGGATGAACCAGTCCAGTAGAATAATTTAACTGACATGGATGAACCTGTCCAGTAGAACAGTCACTGACATGGATGAACCAGTCCAGTAGAATAGTCACTGACATGTATAAACCAGTTTAGTAGAACAGTCACTGAAATGGATGAACCAGTCCAGTAGAATAGTTATTGGCATGTATAAACCGGTCTAGTAGAATAATGTTACTGACATGGATGAACCAGTCCAGTAGAATAGTCACTGACATGTATAAACCAGTCTAGTAAAATAATGTTAAGAAATGGATGAAACAGTCCAGTAGAATAGTCACTGACATGTTAGAACCAGTCTTGTTAAATAGTGTAACTGTCGTGGATGAACCAATCTATAATTATAGTGTAAGTGTCATGGATGAACCAATCTAGCATAATGTAAAAATGCCCCTAACCATTTTTTATAGCAATTCTTATAGTAGATGTAATTCTAATTTCTTCTTCTTATTTGCAGCTGGCAGTAGAGATTGCTATGATACAGCAAGGCATATCTCGGGTACAAGCGGAATTCACCATGTGGATGAAACACTAAATCTAAATGCCAACCGGACTTAAAAGTGTAGTGTAGTCATTTTCGGACAGTATCGAAATATCACTGCCAGGTAGCACACCTGGAACATCATCATATATATACTATTTAATTGACAATACAAGCACAGGCTTATAGTACAACAAATAATAATGGTTCTAGTTTTATATTGTGTGTGAACAAAACAAATTGCTGATTTTGGTCATAGTTACTTATTTGTTTAATATGAAGATAATGTTTCTAAGTTAATTTGGGCAGAGGCAGAACAACACAGCTTTTCTTTTCTGCAAATGTATAGTATTTGTCTTTCTTTGCAAATTCAAGTTCAAACAAATGGCATTTTGAAGCTATTGACTTTATTGTAATTGTATTTAAAGTTGAATTATATTAATTCATACTGTTTCAGGTTATGACTTGATAAATGTTATGCCATCAGTATGTTCCTGGGATGGTAAATAATTTGAGAACAACAATCTACACTTTTTTCAATTAATTTACATACAAATATGTTAGCAGAGTAAAAAATATAATTGAATTATTTTCATAAAAACAAACATAAAACATTAAAAGGCAATTCTGTGGGCCTTGGTTTATAAAAAATCCTGCATAAGGAAACGTATTTTTACAAACTCTACAAGCAAAATTTCAATAGTTTTATTGCCGATATTTGAATTGTTTGGGTGTTTGTTAACTATGTATCATGCTTACTATCATCAAAGAAGTATTTGAGTGAGATTTTTGTAACCATTAGTAATATTTAGGATACATTCAAGTCCTTTTCATTTGCAGTAGCATCAGAATGTTCATATGTTCGGGGTTCAGGGTCAACTGAATATTTCCATTTTTGA
The DNA here is from genome assembly GCA_037043455.1 of Cyrtodaria siliqua. Taxonomy (NCBI): domain Eukaryota; kingdom Metazoa; phylum Mollusca; class Bivalvia; order Adapedonta; family Hiatellidae; genus Cyrtodaria; species Cyrtodaria siliqua. The sequence continues at coordinate 138,121 of JAWPHD010006019.1, forward strand.
TAAACTTTTTTCATATAATTTGTGGGGCGTCCGTGGCCGAGTGGTTAACGTCTCTGACTTGAAATCACTTGCCCCTCACCGCTGTAGGTTCGATCCCTCAGGGGCCTAGGAATCTTTATGTGAGGAAGCTATCCAGCTGGCTTGCGGAACGTCGGTGGTTCTACCCAGGTGCCCGCCCGTGCACGAAAATTGCCCGGAGGGGCACCTGGGGTCTTCCTCCACCAGTGGAAGCTGGAAAATCGCCATATGACCATAGCTGTTGGTGCGACTATAAAATCCAATTCAGTCAATCATATAATTTGTTTTGCTTGCCACACATATTTTTAAAATCTTGGATTTTTTAAAAACTTATAGTTTCATTATTTTTTCATAACTTCCATATTGGATATCAATGTTAATATTTATTTAAAAAGCTCGAAGCAAATCAAGTTCGCATGTAACTAATTGCTATACTCCCGTAGGAATGTATTGTGTTGTGACATTTACCGTTTGTCGGTCTGTTCGTTCGTCTGAATGTCTGTTAATTTTTTGCAAGGTATAAGGTCTACAACAATGAAAAACACCTTCAGCATGATCCAAAAAAAACACATCTTATAAAGGACCATAACTCCCTGAATTATACTGTTTGAATTATTTCCCTTTGAAAAAAGGTGTAACCTGGAACTCAACTTATAATTTACCAGTGATTGTAATTGTGGCTAATAACTTTCAAAGCATTAGATCTGCTTGTCATTGCACTTATAATTTATTTAAATTTTACATATGATTCCACTGTTTTTAATTTATTTATTACCTCTTGCAGAAAACAAGTATAAAAGAAAAACTCAAAATTGTATTTAAAGGGACACCAGGCAATCTTGAATTTTTAAAAACTAGCGGCATTCCAATATTATATTTAAACCTATAGTAGAATAAGAAGAGAAAGTTGAACATTTCATTTAATTATATGCAAGCAGGTGTAAAGTTGAAATATTACTGGATTAATAAAGCGAGATGCAAATTTTAATGCTTGATAAAAATTTCAAAATTGCTGTATGTCTCTTTAATTATATGCAAGCATGTGATACTGCATAAAAAAACAAGGTGCTAATGCTAATAAATGTTCAAGATTGGCAATTGTCCCTCTTTAATAAACAATAAAGGCTACTTTTCTATGTCAATTGCTATTTCATGACTGTAAAATTTCCGGATGGACACTTTGGGAGCCAGAACATAGTCTGTCCTCACTCCCCTCTCTATTGCATATAATTTATGAATTACATCATGTACATGTAACATTAATTTTATCTCAACCAACCCCATAAAAAGCAAATACATAAAATTGTTATGAAGTATCTGTTTTATATTTATGTATATTTAATAAATTTTAATTATATGTTCAATAGATGATATCTTATTATATATATATATATATATATATATATATATATATATATATATATACAGGTATTTATTTTGACTAGCTCATTTATCTTGGTCCCCGTGTGGTTCCCGGGGGCCCCCGTTTGGTCACGGGGCAAAGAAGAGGGCCACTGCAGATCCCTTTGGAGGGGTAGGCAGAGGGGTAGAATCCCCCCAAATTCATGTTCATCTAATAATTTTTTGTTCATGTTCATTAAAGGTCTTCATCATCATCCCTGCATTGTTTCAGGTGCTATCTCACTCGCATCAAAAGGGCAGTGACAGAAAGACAATAAACATGCTCCAGCATAAATGGAGTTTCTACGATAGAATTTGTAGCAACTATGCAGTTCAGGGTGAGAAGGTTCTATGCCAATTTTCCATATTTTATCTCGATGTACATGGAAGATGAGCCTGGCATGTTCATGCCTGTTAGGCGCCATATAATCTGTTCATGTGTTGGTGCGCCTTAAAACCCAATTCAATCAAATCATTTAACTTGTATCTTGCTTCGACTCTGTGCACAGCAGTAGTTATCAAGTTGAAATATACATCTGTAATATCATATCCATATTGCAATGCAAATTACAATTTTATAGATAAAATAAATAACCCTGTCAATTTATATTGTCTTGTTTGTTAATCCCCAGCAGTTAATATCTTGGCAAGTTCAAAGGCTAGGCACACATGATTGCATTTTGTGTTACAGTGTTTGAATGTTAAATAAATCTTTATTTTGTTTAAATTACGGCATCCCTTTAGTTTTTCAACTTGACTTGCATATTTGCAAATCATTATCAATATTTCAATAGTTCAAAGCAAATTGTTTCGGCATTTTAATAGATGTTAATCATATTGAACCAATAATATATTTAGACCTATGGTAAAATAACAAAGAAAAAATTTACAAATCCGAAGTGTTTTTACCTATATTTAGATATATGCAAGCAGGTTTAAACTCAAAATAATACTGGATTACTAAACTGAGGGGCGTTATTAATTCTTAATAAAAACTTGTCCTCTGTCCCTTTTTGAATGTGGTAATTAATGATACAAAAACATCCCCAGCAATGTTTGTGGTCGTTATTCTGTTTTTGAGCAAAAGTATACGTTAGTTGTGATAAACCCAGTTATCTAACTTAAATGGTAAAAAAACAGGATAAGCGATCAATTTACCTATGTTTATGGCCATTACTATGTTTTCGAGCAAAAATGTAGGTTAGTTTCGATAAACCGAGTGAAAGCATAGGTTAGTTTAGCTAGTTATCAAACGTAATGGTGGAAAACTAGGATAATCTATCAATTAACCTATGTTTATCGCCATTACCCGTCTGTAGAATTTCCGATGTCAGAATCGGAATTTCGAAGATATCTGTGGCAGTATATCGAAAATCGCATGAAATGTTCGGAAAACAAGTCCGAATTTGGAAATACACATATTTTTTCGGAATATCTGTAGGACTTCGCAATATTTTCCGCGGACAGTGCAATAATTTTCATTTGGAAAGTGCTTCAGTGTGACATAGCCATTTTTGATTCTGAAAAGAACATGAAGAACTTTTAATTTTTTAGCATTGGTAATTTTTTAGCACAATTATTTTTTTGAATGAAACATTTGCAGTGACATCGATGTATTTCGTAATGCGTATACACCAATATGAATTTTAAAATTTAATTTAATGTGAAATTGACTCTGATTCGTGACAGGATATTCTAACTTAGAAATTGTTATGCAATGTGTGTTCTACTCTAACAAAATAGATTTGATTTCATCGAGAAGTGAGAAGACTATATATTTTCACGAATGCGAATCTACGACTAATTTTTTTAGTTAAGTTATTTCCAGTCCAATGATATAACTTGTATAGCAACTGGTAGTTTTGAAAAAAATGACCATCTGACATTTTTCACTAAATGACAACAACTCTGTAATATTTGACCTGAGTTTTAAAATCTATAGCTCATTTTCTTAATTAGACTAGGTACAGTCAAATGATAAATATTAAACTGCTATTTTCTAAACAAATTAAAAAAATTGTTTTTGACAATGATTGATACAAAAAAAACACTATTTCACTGTTAAGCATAAAATAAATTGTTTTACGTAATTTGTAGCACATTTTAGGCCATAAATGACGGTCAATTTTTTTTGTGGTAGTTGGATATTTTCGTTTTAATACATAGAAATTCTACACTATAACAGGGTTTTTAATACTATAATGTACTATAATATAAAAACCCTGACTATGCTATATGCAGTTAAGCACTACAATTGTTTTTAATTAGTTCATGTCAGTCTAAAAAAATTGAATATATTGTAAGTGCTTATTTGCAGTAAGCATTTAAAAAATCTTACTCCCAGATAGTACTAAACTATATTCATGATTCATTTTTAGTTTAAACTTATTTATTTTACATGGATTTAACGGAAGCTCTATGAACTTATTTGAATCACTGTCTTCCTGGGTAGAACCAGTACTAAGCAAATGCCGTTAAAGTGTCTTGCTCAGAGAAACAACGCATATGACGCAATGGCGGGGATCAAACTCATGACTTGTCGATGATGGGTCCAACTCCATACCACAGCACTCCACTTTTACATTTTTAACCCATTGAATATGAATACTTGAGATTAGCTAATTAATACAGACATCCAACACTCATACTAATGAATTTATGATATCCATATGCTAATATCTTATTCTGAACACGTCTGATGATTGTAAATTAAGACTTTATAGGCTGGCTGTGTCACAGTTAGTCATGTGACTTTCATTAGCCAGTGAAACTGGTGCTTCTATATTCAAACACAAACGCAGTGTGTTTATGCAAAAAGATCTGTCGTATTTATTGGGAACAATAATAAATGATTACGAAATATATTGTTTTATAAGTGACTTAGGAGTGATACATTAACTTATAAAACAAGGATATACATGTACATTATTCATGCAGGATACCATTAAAGTAAGTATTATTATACCACCGCTTCGAAGAAGTGGGTCGAAGCGGGGACTATATAGGAATCACTTTGTCACGTCTTATTATTTAACAGATAATAGTGACATGGTTGCATATTTGCTTCTAATTTTTGGTATGATGTGAAAATACGTTATGAAACCTACATAAGGTTACATTCCACTAATTATACAGGCTTCATAAGGTTACACTCCACTAATTTTTACACAAGATTTCACAAAGTTTTTAATTATTTGTCCTGTTATTTAACAGATAGTGGTTGCATATGTTCTTTTTCATCTTTTATGACGTGAAAATATGTAATAATCTTATAAAGTTATGCACTACTAATTTTAAGACCTCATAAGGTTAAACTCCACTATTTTACGTTGTGTCACGTCTCATCCCGTTGCATTATTTAACAAATAGTGGTTGCATGGTTGCATTTTTGCTTTTCCTTTTTGCTATTTTGTGAAAATACATTATGAGAACCATATAAGGTTACATTCCACTAATTATACAGATTTCATAAAGTTACACTCAACTAATTTTTACATATGATTCCACTGTTTTTAATTATTTCTCCTGTTATTTAACAGATAATGGTTTCATATTTTCTTTTCCTTTTTTTATGATTTGAAATACATAATAAAATCTTCATAAAGTCACACACTATTAACTTTAAGACTTCATAAGGTTACACTCCACTAATTTATGCCGCGTCACGCCACCTTTTATTATTCATATTTTCTTTTTCTTTTTTTATGATTTGAAATACATAATAAAATCTTCATAAAGTCACACACTATTAATTTTAAGACTTCATAAGGTTACACTCCACTAATTTATGCCGCGTCACGCCACCTTTTATTATTTAACAGATAATAGTTATATGGTTGTTTTCATTTTTGTTATGATGTGAAAATACATTAGAAAACCACATGTGACATTCCACTAATTACAAGACTTCATAAGGTTACACTCCACTCTTTTTTACATAAGATTAATTTTTAATTATTTGTCCTGTTATTTAACAGATAATGGTTGCATAATTTCTTTTTCTTTTTTTATGATGTGAAAATACGTAATAATAACCTGATAAACTCATACACTACTAATCTTAAGACCTCATAAGGTTACACTCCACGAATTTACGTTGTGTCGCATCATTTCCCGTTGCATTATTTAATAAAATAATTGTTGCATGATTGCATATTTGCTTTTCCTTTTTGGTATTTTGTGAAAATACATTATGAAAGCCACATAAGGTTACATAGCACTAATTATACGGACTTCAAACGGTTACACTCCACTAATTTTTACACAATTTCACTAAGTTTTTTAATTATTTGTTTATATGTTTTATGATTTGAACATACACAATGAACACTTCTTAAAGTTACACACTATGAATTTTAATACCTCATAAGGTTACACTCCACTAATTTATGTCGCGTCCCGTCCTTTCGCGTCCCGTTGTATTATTTAGCAGATAAAGGTTGTATATTTGCTGTTCTATTTTGGTATGATGTGACATACTTAATGAAAACCGTACACGGTTACACTCTACAAATTACATAATTATAAGACTTCATAAGCCTACATTCCACTAACTTTTACTTCAGACTTACATATTTTAATTATTCGTTGCATATGATCAGATAACTGTTGCATATTTTCTTTTCCTTTTTCTTATTTAATATGTGAGAGTCCACATATTTTTTAATTACTTGTAATTGAGACTCTGCTCAGAACAACCTTCAGAGTATTCATATGCTTCCATATCAAGGAAATTATACCTATTCTGACTGGACACCAATGCGGTAGTATTAATAACCTCATAATATATATAATATTATAAACCCAAACAGGTATTCTAGTATACATAAAACAGTGTAAATTGCATTTATTCAGTACTGTACTGTATTTACAGTTCACTGTACACATTCAATAAGAACAAGTTATTTAGATAACTATTTGAATGTAAATTGTACAACAAAATTTGAGTTCATTTTGTGTAAATGGCGATCATGCATATAAGTTATGTAACGAGGCAGACCATTTCAGACACAAACACGTTCGCCTATTGGAGAAAACGTTACTTCAAAACCGGCAACTACATATCAGTACAAATGGATAAAATACATTATATACATTTGCAGCAGGCCATATGAACCTCTTGTAAATACACATATGTATGATTAATATAAGTAATTGATATTCTTCTGCAGAAATTTGAAAGCAAACTATTTACCGAAGAAAATCAGATTATCAGAAATTTCAAATTATTCTGGAAATCAAGCATCAATTGGAATAATTTCCGCAACAGAATTGCAATATTTTCCGAAGAAATGCCCATGTCCAAATATTTTCAAAAAACAATATCGATGTCCGAATGTTTGCCGAAGCAAATGCTGATGTCCGAATATTTTTCAAAGGAAATGCCAGACGTCCATTATGGCGGCAAATGTTTTCCAGAGAAAATGCTTTTGTCCGAGTTTTAGCCGAACTATTGCTGATGTCCAAATGCTTTCCGAAGAAACACATTTTTGGACAATTTTGTTCAAAGATATCGGAAAGCCGAAGACTTTATTATCAGACTTTATTATTATTAGACTTTATTACAGAAAGCCGAAGACTTTCCAAGGAAAATGAATTGATCCGTGGAAATTTTTTATTATTTATTTTCGAAGTCCGACTTATTTTCTAGTAAAACCTATGTCCATTACTCCAAAGCTTGGAATTATGAATTTATTCCGCAGACTTAATTCGGATAACGTTGAAATTATAGAGACGGGTATCCTAGGTCTTCAAGCAAAATTATAGTTTTTGTAAGTTTCGATAAACCAAGCCAAAATAGTTATCAATGTAACAGTCAAGCAACTAGGATAATGATCAATATGGCCGTTATCCTATGTTTTCGAGCAAAAGTATAGGTTGGTTTCAATAAACATGCCCCGTGTGGTTGCCGGGGGCCCCGTTTGGTCACGGGGCAAAGAATACGGCCACTGCAGATCCCTTTGGAGGGGTAGGCAGAGGGGTAGAATCTAGAATCCCCCCAAATTCATGTTCATTTTATCATTTTTTGTTCATGTTATTAAAGGTCTTCATCATGATCCCTGCATTGTTTCAGGTGCTATCTCGCTCGCATCAAAAGAGCAGTGGCAGAAAAACAATAACGTGGCTCCAGCGTAAATGGAGTTTCTACGATAGAATTTGCAGCAACTCTGCAATTCAGGGTGAGAAGGTTCTAGGCCCATTTTCCTATTTTATCTCGATGTACATGGAAGATGAGCCGGGCATGTTCATGCCTTTTAGGCGCCATATAACCTTTTCATGTGTTGGTGCGCCTTAAAACCCCAATTCAATTCAATTCAATAAACATAATCTGTCTGTTCATGCCCAGGCAAACGCAGTAGTCTTGAATATTTATAAGTTAAAAAGTTAAAACTATATGGTTACACGGTATATGGCTGTCTAGGTTGTTCCTACGATCACTGGTTGGCCATGATAATTGCCAAGGCTAAGTTCAGGCCTCCGGTGACGGTGATGTGGAATAAGTGCAATTTGATATCAATTTGACTTTTAGATACGGTGTGGTATTACTTCTCTGATTAAGATTTGAACAAACATTCTTTTTCATAACATTAGGTACTTATTTATTCTGTTTATGAGGTTAAAGAACTTGATGCGACATCTTGTCCCTGTTTAGAAAATATCACGAAGAACGTACATTTGAGATGTCCCTGTTGATATTTTAATCGGCTTATAAACAGCATGTAATGCAAACACATGAGAGTACATATATTACTTTTTTTATTTAAACAAATGATATGGTAAATAAACAGTTTCAATAATCATAATATATCGATCATTATGACATAATATAACCACGAGGAGAAACCAAAACAAAGAATTTGCGGAAAAACGCAGGTTACGAAACTGGCATATTTCTACCGTTTTTTTGTGTTTTTCCGATCTAATATATAAATATTCATGGTACTTAGTTTGAATACCGTTAATTGAAAATTATTCGTAAATGGCCTCTCCAATTACGAGTTCGCAAATGGCGTGTCGATAATTCGGAATTATCGAGTATTCGTAATTGGCGTGCTACATCGATATATCAACCCTTTTTGTTTAATATTAACGCTCACCATATTAATAGTGATATGAACCTGCTAGACCGACGGTAGATGTTATTCAAAATAAATTGTTGGATCTTAACAAATCGTCAATTTAACTAGCAAAGGGTGTTCGTTACCGTCAGCTTCGCACAAAGCAAAGCTGTAAACATTATAGTACATATATTGTAGTAAGCTTCGCAAAACGAAGCCCCACATATCTTACAAACAACTTGATATTTTACAACATTATGCAGTGGCGTAGCTGCATATATTCACTGTAAAAACCATCCCATGATCTGTACTCTGTTTTGTAAATAAAAATACGAGGGAGCATGCACCCGGACCCTCTATCGTTCTATAAATCCAGTGTGCCTACACATCATTTTAGGCACAGCTACGCCCATGTTATAGTAATTAGTGTGGTAACATGGCGAAATGCTGTGGCAAAAGCCAAAATAATGTCGAGAGCAGCGAAGTGTATAACAAGTTGTGTCCCTCGCAGACATATTTTCGCAAAGTAATATCTCGATCATCCAGGTACATACAAGCCACCGCCTGGACTCAGTGTTTATTAAAATGTGACAGAAAGTATTTTAAATACCGTTTATTTTGCCAACTTCGGAGGACTGTGGTTCAAGTCTCACAGGCGCCAGTGTGTTTTGTTCTTGGACACTTTCCATTACATTTGTATTGTTCTTCGGATGCGGACGTAAATTGGGCGATCATCTTAGCACGTAAGAGAACTCATATGAATCTAGTCTTTAGTAAGAGTAGGGCAAGCTCCCAGATTCATTTTTATTTTTAGTCAATCCCCTCTCTCGTGGGCATCTCCAAATAACCTATAAGTGATGATGAGCCATTAACAACATACATTTCATACTTTATAATTTGAATTTAGTTAAACCCAGAAAACAAGGGTGAATGCGCTCACCCCCACCTTCTCAACCCACCAAATCAAAGAAATAGTATGGATTTAACCTATGCTTGCTGGATTTTAAGGGGCACGCACCGGGTCCACCTTTATTCAAGTAACGAGTTTACAAAAAAAATATTCAGAACATGCACTAGAAACAGACTTTATTGCGGGAATTCGCTCCGACTTAGTCCTAGATCCGCATCTGGATAATGTATTTACACCCCACCCACCACTCTCCCCGTTTTCGAAACATGTATTGCAGAGTGTGATCGGGAATAATCCTGCAACCCACCCCTAACATACGAAAAACAAAACAAAAACATTTTTGATCTTCTCTGATAAATTCCGATCGAATGGGAACATATACGAGGGGACCCGCTTATTTGAGTCTACACCCCGAACACGTTAAAGAACCATACAAGTAGATACAAAATTCGAAGAGGAAAAGTAGCATTCAAGGACGACAGTTAACCACAAACACACGCAGAAACAAAGAACAATTTTAAAGACATCACAAACACGAAACGGTTGACAATAGGACTACCGCCTTGGAACGGTCAGTGGCCAAAGATGGGGGCCACTGGGGGTTTAAACCAGGTTCTAGGGTGCAACAACCTACACTATTACTCTATTGACATCCCAATTAACGGATATGTAAATAAGGATATCCCGCCAAGTTTAATTCTCTAAAAGCAAAAAGGCAGAATTAATAGGCAATGTAATTTAAAAAAGTCTTAAATCACCATGTATATATAATATCAAAAACACAAAGAAATATAAAAAGATCGGACAGAGTAGCATTCAAGGAGGTCAGTCAACCACAAAACTCAGAAACAAACACGCAAACAAACAAACAAACAAGAAGGCAAAAGTAATAATAAATACAAACGACATCACAAACACAAAAAGGTTGACAATAGGGCTACCGCCTTGGAACGGTCAGTGGCAAAGTAGGCAACTGGGGGGGGGGGGGGGGGGGGGGGGGGGTTAAACCGGTTCCAGGGTGCACCAAACCTCACACTTACCCTACTGTCATCCCATTAAAACAGGACAGTGTAAATAAAGAAATCCCCGCCATGATCTAATCTCTAACCAACAAGGCAGCATCAATAGGCAATATAAGTAAAACACAAATATACTCGTGTAAATATAATTTAAAAAACAATAACCTAGAAAGCCACAATTAAGGTTCTCAGTGACTTGGCAGAAGCCAGAGCAACAAGAGAATAAACCATTAAGGGCACGGCAAGAAAGATCATAGACAAACTTCAAACGCCACCGTCCCAATTGGTTTTAGGTAGGCGTCATCATAGGTCCACAGCCTGTCCGGTCATCGTACAATTAAAGAGGAAAGCATTGTGGCAAACTGTAAAAGGGTCCACCACCAAGCATGCAGTACGTTGCAAAATGATAGGGTCATAACTTCTTTTGATAAACTTTTTTAACAAGTTTAACAAAGATAGTACGAAAGTGATCATGACCAAGAATCTTGCGAAGTTTATAAATCACATCACCATAGAAAATAGTATAATAATGGACCTTTGGAAACGGCCGAGCACGACACATACGAAATATTGCAGCCTCGGTTTGTTTGAGGCTGTTCATGAGCGGTAGTGAAATATGCTAGCTACCGTTCACGCCCTCTAGCCCCGGGTTGAGCAGAACTCAATATTCATAAAATCAATAATACCCAATGTTAACCATCCCGAAGATGGCATGCATACGGCGGTGGACAAGGAGTTAATTGCTTCCCGATGTCGTACGGCGTATGTTCCCAGTATCTAATAAAATAAAATACCCCGAAGAGCGAAATAAACATAATGGAATTTAGTTGGGAGCAACGGTTATGAAGCCTGCGTATCACAAGTAACAGCCAAAAGACTAAATTAAAAAGCAGACAACGTATCCTATAAGTGGTTAAACAATACCCAGAGCCTTTTATCGGGAGTAGTGGAACCACCGAATCAAAAATTAAGTAAGAAAACAAAAGAAATTGAAAATATACCATCGATAACTAAATATAAGTATCGGGCTCGGGATCTCCAAAGATCGAATGATTAACTGTACTGATTGCAAGCGCGGGGAGACGTTTTACTGCAACGCCACTGTGCCATAAAAAAGAGTATAATAATGGACCTTTGGAAACGGCCGAGCACGACACATACGAAATATTGCAGTCTCGGTTTGATTGAGACTGTTCATGAGCGGTAGTGAAATATGCTAGCTACCGCTCACGCCCTCTAGCCCCGGGTTGAGCAGAAGTCAGGTTGAGATATTCCTTGTCGCAGAAGAGTCCATAATTTACTTCTTTATTTGGAAAGAAGATCAGGGTTACGATAATAAAATTTTGCAAAGGTTTTACGAAGTTTATGGTAACGGTAACCCTGATTGAGTAGCTTTTTAGTTATACAAAGATTACGAATATTAAAGTCCTCAACTCGAGTACAAGCTCTTGAAAAACGAATAAGTTGAGATACATACACCCCATAAAAATTTGCTCGGGGAACATCCCCATCCAAGTGAGGATAATTAACAATGTCAAAATTAAAATCATCTCTCTTGTCATAGATTTTGCTAATTATTTCACCATTTTCAATCGAGAGATCTAAATCAAGAAAAGAAGCGTTATCATCAGATATATTGACTTTGTTAACCTGAAGTTCTTTAGGATACATATTAATAACCATAGTTGGAAAGAAAGGGTTGTCAATGTTCAATATGTCATCCAGATACCGAGAGGTGGCATTAAAAGCTTCAACAACATCTGCCTGGGTATCTGGTGAAAAGAAATATAAAAAGATCGGACAGGGAAAGTAGCATTCAAGGAGGACAGTCAACCACAAAACACAGAAACAAACACGCAAACAGACACACAAGAAGGCAAAAGCAATAATAAATGCAAACGACATCACAAACACAAAGGTGGTTGACAATAGGGATTCCGACTTGAAACGGTCAGTGGCAAAGTAGGCCACTGGGGGTTTAAACCGGTTCTAGGGTGCACCAAACCTCACACTTACCCTACTGCCATCCCATTAAAACAGGACAGTGTAAATAAAGAAATCCCCGCAATGATCTAATATCTAACCAACAAGGCAGCATCAATAGGCTATATAAGTAAAACACAAATATACTCGTGTAAATATAATACAAAAAAACAATAGCCTAGAAAGCCACAATGAAGGTACTCAATGACTTGACAGAAGCCAGAGCAGTAAGAGAATAAACCATTAAGGGCACGACAAGAAAGATCATGGACAAGACTCAACAAGCCTATAAAAGTCGAACATGAAATACAGCTCTCACAGTAAACACCAAAATACGAAAAAGTAAGTACTCAGTGATTTGGCAGAAACCACAGCGACAACAGAATAAACCGTTAAGGGTACGACAAGACAAGATTAAATACAAACATCAAACGCTACCGTCCTAAAGGATTTAGTTGGACGTCATCATAAGGTCCACAATCTGTCCGGTCATCGCACAATCAAAGAGGAAAGCATAGTGGCGAACTGTAAATGGGTCCACCACTGCAAAATGATAAGGTCAGAACATCTTTTGATAAACTTGTTAACAAGCTCAATAAAGATTATATGAACGTGATTATGACCAAGGATCTTACGAAGTTTGTAAATCACATCACCATAGAAGTCAGGTTGTGATAGTCCTTGTCGCAGAAGAGTTCATAAAAGTAGATCAGGGTTACGATACTAAAATGTTGCAAAGGTTTTTCGAAGTTTATGGTAACGGTAGTCCTGCTGGAGCACTTTTTAGTATACAAATATTAATATTACGAATATTGAAGTACTCAACACGACTACACGCTCTAGAGAAATGAATAAGTTGTTGAGAAACATAGACCCTATAAGAAGTAGGTCGGGGAATGGGGATATCTAAATGGGGATAATTAACAATATCAAAAATAAAATCATTTCTCTTGTCATAGATCTTACTAATTATTTCGCCATTTTCAATAGCAAGATGTAAATCAATAAAAGAAGCGACAGTATCAGAAATATTTGGCTGTGTTGAGTTGAAGTATTTCAGGATAGATATTATTAGCCCTAGTAGGAAAGAAAGGATTGTAAATGTTCAATATGTCATTTAGATTCCGAGAGGTGCCATTAAAGGCTTCAATTACATCTGCCTGAGTATCGGATGAAAGACTCAACATGAAATCTCTTTCATAGCAATACGAGAACAAATCTGCGACAAGAGGTGCACAGTTCATACCCATAGGGATACCTACAATTGTTCTATACACGGTAGTTTCATACCTGACGAAAATATTATCTAAATATCTTTTAATAAGAGCAAAAAGCTTGTCTTTATATAACTTTAACAACTGATTTTTTTCCAAGTAGAACTAGAACGAAT